>JAOTOL010001390.1:145000-395000 GCA_034440575.1 Imbricaverruca yamaguchii | reverse complement strand
CGGGTCACCTGTCCACATACGTCACACTCACACGGGTGTACGGTGTGGACGGACGAGCCGTCCTCCAGCCGGGTCACCTGTCCACATACGTTACACTCACACGGGTGTACGGTGTGGACGGACGAGCCGTCCTCCAGCTGGGTCACCTGTCCACATACGTTACACTCACACGGGTGTAGTGCACAGTGTAAACGGCCGATACACATCAGACATCACACCTAGATAAACACCCGGTGCTAATACGGCATGGCACGGTCGGTAATGTCCAGCCTCTATATTGGATGCGCTTGGTGTCTCGCTAGGCGGCACTAGTGTCCCCTGGCCCCACACAGGTGGCACAAGACGGCACTAGTGTCCTCTGGTCCCGCTCAGGTGGCACAAGTCGGCACTAGTTCCTCTGACCCCGGTGGCACAAGGCGACACTAGTTCCTCTGGCTCCGGTGGCACATGGGGGCACTAGTGTCCTTTGGTCCCGCTCAGGTGGCACAAGGCGGCACTAGTTCCTCTGGCCCCGGTGGCGCAAGGCGGCACTAGTGTCCTCTGGTCCCGCTCAGGTGGCACAAAGCGGCACTAGTGTCCTCTGGCCCCGGTGGCACAAGGCGGCACTAGTGTCCTCTGGCTCCGCACAGGTGGCACAAAGCGGCACTAGTGTCATCTGGCCCCGCTCAGGTGGCACAAGGCGGCACTAGTGTCATCTGGTCCCGGTGGCACAAAGCGGCACTAGTGTCTTCTAGTCCCGTCCAGGTGGCACAAGGCAGCACTAGTGTCATCTGGCCCCGGTGGCACAAGGCGGCACTAGTTCCTCTGGCCCCGGTGGCACAAGGCGGCACTAGTGTCCTCGGGCTCCGGTGGCACAAGGCGGCACTAGTGTCCTCTGGTCCCGCTCAGGTGGCACAAGGCGGCACTAGTGTCCTCTGGCTCCGCACAGGTGGCACAAAGCGGCACTAGTGTCATCTGGCCCCGCTCAGGTGGCACAAGGCGGCACTAGTGTCATCTGGTCCCGGTGGCACAAAGCGGCACTAGTGTCTTCTAGTCCCGTCCAGGTGGCACAAGGCGGCACTAGTGTCATCTGGCCCCGGTGGCACAAGGCGGCACTAGTGTCCTCTGGTTCCGCACAGGTGGCACAAGGCGGCACTAGTGTCCTCTGGCCCCGGTGGCACAAGGCGGCACTAGTGTCATCTGGCTCCACACAGGTGGCACAAGGCGGCACTAGTGTCATCTGGCTCCACACAGGTGGCACAAGGCGGCACTAGTGTCATCTGGCCCCGCTCAGGTGGCACAAGGCGGCACTAGTGTCATCTGGTCCCGGTGACACAAAGCGGCACTAGTGTCCTCTAGTCCCGTCCAGGTGGCACAAGGCGGCACTAGTGTCCTCTGGTCCCGCTCAGGTGGCACAAGGCGGCACTAGTGTCCTCTGGCTCCACACAGGTGGCACAAGGCGGCACTAGTGTCATCTGGTCCCGGTGGCACAAAGCGGCACTAGTGTCTTCTAGTCCCGTCCAGGTGGCACAAGGCGGCACTAGTGTCCTCTGGTCCCGCCCAGGTGCCAATACGCGTTACCGCGTAGTGTCCTGTGACCCCGCCCAAGTGGCACTAGGCGGCCACAGCACAAGTTAAGGACTGGGATCAGGAGCCTGCCAGCACTGGCTAGTACGTCACTCAGTAGGAGACCACCTCGCCCCCCAGGCTCCACCAGGCAGCTCTGCCAGGTGCAGGCGGTACCCCTTCTTACGCAGCAGTGTCACCAGGATCACTTTCCAACATATTCCAGACAAGCACGTGATATTTACATGGGGTGCACCAAAAAAACTATGAATTCCAAACAAACAAAAAATGGGAAAAGAAGTTGCTTTGAGCCTGCGCTGGGCGATTGCAGTGGTACAATTGATCACTGCAGTTCACCTGGTGGATAATTGGAGATCCACGTGACGCCATCGGGTACAAAGGTCTCCATTCTAGATATATGGCAGTACCAGGCCAATGGAGGGCACATATATAGTCAGAAAACGTTATGGGAGTCGAGCATATCGGCTTGATATCGACATGGCGTGATGTTGGACAATTAATTGCGTCTTCTGCAGCACGCGGCCACACTCGCTGCGATATTAATGCTGATTTCAAAAGCGATACCTCGGAACCAAAAACACACGCTTTTTCTCAAAGCATAGCAGAACGTTCAAGCTGTATTATGTCGAGATCCGTCATTGATGATGTCACTGCCCACGCAAAATGACGCATTTCCCCGGTTAACTCAGACCTGAAAGGTGATCAATGCAGGCCGCAACACCTCACTCAAACGACCTGTGCCGGATGCGAAGAGAGCTTGGCAAGCTGAAAATAGTGTTGGTGAGAGAGAAGCAAGTACGGATGCTGATCAACTTCGCGATACAGGCCTCGGACTGTCTATTTCGATTGAAGAAAATATGCTACTTTTATAAACATATCTACATCGGCGCGGGATGACCACATCACATTGCTATCTGAGCCCAGAAAACATGCAGCCTATTTCGCACCACAATCTGTGGAGGCTATCGATCAAGTTAACAAGATGTTAGTCATTTCCTGTGAATACGGTGGTGAACAGGTCGAAGGCATGGGCTGTAATGGCGCATCAGTTGATATTGGTTTCCTTGGTAGCATTTGCCGTCTGTTTGAGGTAACTCGGCGGCGACCGGTGCACTGGATCGTGTACCAGCTTCACTCCAACGAACTTAGCATGCCAGAAGTTTTCATTTGTGTTTTGTTTGCTTATTGGATGGCTCTCGACTCACTTCTTGCACGATCGCGGCTCATAGCGCCGTTCACACTGCTTCGCCGGTGGGGCGCGGGATTGGGGAATGTCCCGAGTAGTGAGTGTTGAACCCGGGACCTTTGATACCCTGAGCTCAACACCGTGACCACTTGTCCCCTCCCCCCCGGAAGTTTTCAAGAGTTGTAACGAAACAACAAGTGATCATCTGTCCTTCGTCGGCCCGTTGAGAAAGGCACCCGCAGAATCACTTGAGGAGCTACCAGCAGCTGCGTTTGAAGCGGTATACGGAAATGTTGAGGGGTAAGTGAGACAATATCAAACGATTTGAGTAACAGCAGGAAGACGTTGCACGGCAAAGCCATCGTCATCAAACGGGAAACTGTCACGGCGGAGGTCAGATGAAGAAAGATCGGACCACTCAGCCACGCCAGGTAGGAACGAACTCTTGCTGACCCTCAGTATGTGACCTGACGCGACCTCCTGCTGACCCTCAGTATGTGACCTGATGCGGCCTCCTGCTGGCCCTCAGTATGTGACCTGACGCGACCCCCTACTGACCCCCAGTATGTGACCTGACGTGACCTCCTGCTGACCCTCAGTATGTGACCTGACGGCACCTCCTGTTAATCCTGAGCACGTGGAGCCCCTACTGACCCTGAGCGTATGGTCCAGGCCGCCGGAGACGATACGGCCGCCGGAACACTCGAGCACGCTGATCAGCTGCTGGTGGGCGCGCGCCGTACAGAGGTCGGCCCAGCGCAGCTGTGTCGCCGCCTCCCACTGCAGATCCTCAGACGAGCCGGGTAACCGTGGTCTGGGGAACAACGGTGATCATGACCACGGCCTGACACCGTGTCAAGGTGGTAGCCGTGGCTAGGAGACACGGCATGGTAGCAACAACGCCTTGGGGTACAAGCCAGCGTGGCAACTGCTGCTTGAGAACAGTCATGTTGGCAATCGCGGCCTGAGCGAAGGGGACCGTGGAAGGGAATCGGGGAAGGGGACTGTGGAAGGGAATCCGGGGAACGGGACCGGGGAACGGGGCCGGGGAACGGTGCCGGGGAACGGGACCGGGGAACGGGGAACGGGACCGGGGAACGGGACCAGGGAACGGGACCAGGGAACGGGACCAGGGAACGGGACCGGGGAACGGGACCGGGGAACGGGACTGGGGCAGGGAAAAATGCTGCGGAAGGGGACCGGAGAAAGGGACCGGGGAAGAGGATCGTAGAAGAGGATCGGGGAAGGGAACCGGGGAAATGGTAGGGGATGGGGACCGGGAACAATTATTGTAAGTATGGGCGCCGACGAGATAGGAGGACTGGACTATTTTCAAACAAATTTTGTTTCAAACCAATATACAAGGTGAAATGCTACTTTGAGTGTTTTTGGGAGGTTGTAATGATGACAATGGACCCTTTTGCCGTAGTTTTTTTTCTGGTGATATTGATACCAAAAAGTGATAGTTATAGTTAATGGTATATAGTTATTCCCTATATCTAATAATAATTATCTATATCATCACACCCCGATGGTGGGGATATCAGGTTGTGTTTGGTTGATTCTTACCAACATTTTATTGGCGTCATGCTACAAACAGTTCGCGGAGAAGGCGGCGAGGATTTGCCACTACCGGTCTGACCTGCGACTGTGGTGACAAGACCGCCGGACTGACCTACGACTGTGGTGACAGGACCGCCCGACTGACCTACGACTGTGGTGACAGGACCGCCCGACTGACCTACGACTGTGGTGACAGGACAGCCCGACTGACCTACGACTGTGGTGACAGGACCGCCGGTATGACCTGTGACTGCTGCAACAGAACCGCCGGAGACTGACCTGCAACTGCTGTATCAGGATCACCAGTCTGACCTGTGACTGCTGTAGGCCCACCCGACTGACCTGCAACTGCTGTATCAGGATCACCGGTCTGACCTGTGACTGCTGTAGGTCCACCAGACTGACCTGCGACTGCTGCATCAGGACCGCCGGAGACTGACCTACGACTGCTGTAGCTGGACCACTCGACAGTGACGCCCTGCTGCACCGCCTGCATGCCGAGTATGTGGATGGTGCCGCTGAAGCGCGCCACCACCAGCCGGCGACCGACCAGCCGCAGGTGCGTCACCGGCACGGCCACCTCGTGGTGCGCCAGTCGCAGCGCGCCCGTCTCGGCGTCCCACAGCTCGACGGCGCCGTCGCTGCAGCCGACGGCCAGCAGGCCGTCACGGCAGTCCATGCACCAGATGGCGCCGCGCTCTGGCGCCGCGCCGGCGCGGTCGTCCTCGTGCGCGGCGCGCGCCACGGCGCTGCCGGCGCTCCAGACGCGCCGGTGCGTGCGCCGCGGCGCCGCCGCCGGCCCGGGGTCCTCGGCCGCCGCCGCCGCCGCCGGCCCGACCGACACGAACGGCGAGAAGTCGTACCGGCCGCCGGCGGCGCCGGTCGGTGTCGGTGTCGACGCCGCCGCCGCCGAGAACGTCAGGTCCAGCTTCGGCACGAGCGTCTCGACGGAGCGCTGTGGCGGAGTCGCTGGACGCTGTGCCAGGAAGTCGGGCATCCGCTCGCCCTGCGGCACGGGCGGGCCATTCGAATGGAGGCGAACACGAGTGTATCGCCAGTTGTGCACAGTTATAAAGTCACCAGCAGTCAGTCAGACAAAGCCAAAGTCGAACGCGGTCAGGGAACGTCCCAGAAGTCAGGGAACATCCAGAGCGTATCTACCACCGTATGAAAGCCCGTAAAATAAAATAAATGGTTTTTCGCTATCAGTTCCCAGGCAGAAACGAAGAATAAGCTGGCAAGACAGATACAAAACTTATTTAAATATACTTTTCATATTGGCAATTATATGTATCGTGACCTTGCGCACTGTCATATACCGTGTATCGAAACCGCACTATCTGAGACTTTCAACCACACCAACAACAGAGACCAACAAACGTGTACCGCCTTTCGACCCTGATGAAGCGCATCAAGGTATGGAGGGAAGTATGGTCGGCAATTCCAGGGACAACAATAGGAAACAAAATTGTAAACTAAAAATAGCATACTACAGAAAGAATGAAAAGTGCCGGAACATCCAAAGGGTCAGAGATTGAGAGCCTCCATGGGTCAATATTAATTTTGAACGTTTGCCCTCTAAAGAGTCTGTCGTTCATGCCATTATCTTGCCTTCGGTTTTCTTTTCCATCTGCTGGACATTGCGGCTGAGGTGCCCAGATCTGCCACCTACCCTGCTGGGGGGCGACCCGGAGCCGTAATCTGAGTTGACGTCCTCCCGACTGGCCCTGGGACTGGTCTGCACCGCACCTCGGCTGATGCACCTGCAGAGGCCGATGTCGGGCGTCACTGGACACTGGACACAACACCAAAACTCGCCACACCTGCCTGCAACCAGCGACTCCCACTTCCCTAAAACACTACCGCCGTCAGATATACGTATATATAGGTACGTAAAACACGTCGTGTGCATGGAACGTTACAAAATGGAATACACAGTGAATTACTATCTCGAGATCCACTTAATTCATGAAAACATCAGGGCATCAAAAAATATACTACAAAATCTGGGATATCCAACCCAGTATTTGTCAGCAATTGACCGAATTTCAGGTAAAGACTGCTCAACTCAATGCAACCAGTTTCGCATTCGAATGCCTCTCATCTGGCATAATCTCGTTGTCCATACGTCCATATGCCACAGCTCTTATCACATCCTGCCATATGAGGTTAGGGTCTGTGATGCGTGTTTATTGGGCGATTCACGACGTACTTAACGCACATTCACGGCTAATGGCGCCCCGCCCACACTGTTTCGCCGGTGGGCCGCGGGATTGGGAAATGTCCGGAGCGGTGCGAGTGTCGAATCCGGGACCTTTGGTACAGAGCTCAACAACTCAACCACTTGGCCACCCCGTCCCCAATTGTGTGACGCTACATTACGTTGGGTTACATGTAGATCCTCCATGAAGTTGCATGTAGGTTTCACATTAAATTACATACAGGTTTATATGAGGTGACATATAGGCTTTATGCGACCAAACATCTGTGCATGCAAGGTCTATGCCCATCAGCATTCATATAAGTGTATGGATTATGTCATCCTACTAGATTAGATTAGGCTAGTATACGTCAGGTTAGGCTAGGCTGCCATCTAACATTCAAAGGCATATGGTTGATGCCAGCGAACATCCGAAAGCGTCAGTTTTACGCCACCAAAAATCGCATAAAAATCATGGGGTTCGGTTAGGTTAGTGCATTGTAGACTACCATTCGTAATTATATACTAATAGTAAGACACGCAAAGGCTTTACGTAATCCAACATCCATTGATACAGGCCTCACGCCACTCAACATCGATATACATGTAGTTGTTTGCCATCCTACCAGGCTGTCATTTTGGTATAGGTTAGGTTAGTTTGCATTACATTAAGTTGGACTACATATCTATTTTGTGAGGTTGTGTAGAGGTTTAGATCAGGACGACGTCCAAGTGTGTTGTAACACACTTGGACATCGTCGTGATCTTCAGTCCACGTTCATAATCAATTGCACCTCCCAATGGTCCTCATGGAGTAAAAACCCAGCCATGTCATATGCACGCCCATAGAATGCGATTATACCGAAAATCCTGCGCGACTGTGATGTTCTTCGGCTTGCAACACTGCATTCACGAAAAAAGCCGGTGTGCTCATCTTTTTTTGTCACATTTTCAGATTTTTAGACCATTAGTGTAGCACTATGCTCACCGCCTTCGCCGCATCTGGGCTATATAAAACCGAAAAGCTGTCCAGTGTATGGAACATGCTGATTACAATTGTTTGTTTGTGACGGATAATATTCCTGCGATTGGCTTGACGAAATCCGATGGAGTACAATTGGAACACAAATACCGTCAGCGAAGGGAATTTTACGAGCCTCGCCTCTGCTCGCCCAGACCCGACTCATCAACCACAATCTGACTGATCCAGAGTCAAGATTGGCTTTCCACCTAATATCGACCGACCTGACACCGGTCCAAACTAGCCTGACCCCGACCTCAGTCGGGATGACCTGACCCCAGAATTGGAAAAATAGACTGCTCTCGGACTTGGTCATCCATAGCATTACCCTCCCCACAAAAATTATCCTCTAATTTTTTATCGTTTGGAGATTGAATGATTTTGTTCGACAAACAATCCTGATAATAAAAACCCTCGAGATGCACCAGGAAGTGAAAACTGAGATTCAGATATCGTAGGTTTGAAGAATATCATCTCCGTATTCGACTAACCAAACCGTGCCTGACCTCGAGCTTGCTGCGTGACCACTGCAGTCGATGCGCCCAGAAAACCCCAAATAACTAACCGACCTCCAGTCCAGATGAATCCGACCCCAATCGAGAGGCGGCTGGGCCGTTAGCCGCGACTGACCTGACGCAGTCGCCGGTGAGCGCGTCCCAGACGCGGATCTGGCCGGCCAGACAGCAGCTGACCACCAGCGAGCCGTCCGCCTGCAGACACTCCACCTGCTGGGCGTGGCCGGCCAGCCGCAGCGGCAGCGCCTCCAGCACCAGCTGCTGCTGGTGGTCAGCGCCGCGGCCGTCGGTGCCCCACGACGAGCGCCACTCGGCGTAGTTGCGCGAACACATGCACCGGTACAGCACCACCATCAGGTACACCTGGCGCCAGGTCACCGGTCACGGTACAGCACCATCAGGTACACTTGACACCAGGTCACGGGTCACGGTACAGCACCATCAGGTACACTTGACACCAGGTCACGGGTCACGGTACAGCGCCATCATGTACACCTTGGTTGGTTATTTGAGTTTTAGGGTGCATCGACCACGTTTGGTCATTTAGCGCCCAATCATGTACACCTGACATCAGGTCACGGGTCACGGTACAGCACCATCATGTACACCTGACATCAGGTCACGGGTCACGGTACAGCACCATCATGTACACCTGACATCAGGTCACGGGTCACGGTACAGCACCATCATGTACACCTGACATCAGGTCACGGGTCACGGCACAGCACCATCAGGTACACCTGACACAAGATCACGGATTACAGTACAGCACCATCAGGTACACCTGACACAAGATAACGGAACACGGCACAGCACCAACATCAGGTCACAAAACACGGTACGAAATCACCATCAAGTATGCTTGATACCAGATCATGCATCACGGCACAGCAGCACCATCAGGCATTCTTGATACCAGGCCACAATGTGGCACTGCCACCAGATACGCCCGACTCCAGATCACGGGACATGATTGGGACGGATGTCCGATATTCGACAGAGGAGCCCGATCGCGGAAAAGAACCAGGAGCCAGAATTCCTCCAGTTTTGACACAGGTGCAATTGCATTGGAAAAAAAAAACTTCAACCGAAACTTGCTGCACTCTTGCCGAAACTGTGCTCGCAATTACCGCAAAGTTGTCTTGTCCGCATTCAGCCTTACCAAGCACAACCCCATCCTAGTCCCAGCTCACCGCTTTGGATTGTTCTTTTACGACGCATCCGACTGCTGTGTCATATAGCGTCGCCGACCTCTCACGCCGGCTGGTAGCGGGTGGACTCGACAATCCCGCCGGGTGTGGGATTCTAACCCAAGATCTTATCCTCAATAAGTCCAACTCCTTACCGACTGAGCCACCGCGGCCGCTCCCAGCTCACAGGAGGGCACGGTCGAGTCCGAAGAGCGCGACTACTCACGATGAACACCACCGACAGCAGCGCCAGCAGCAGCACGAGGAACAACTCAAACGGCGACGACGGCACGTACGCCGAGTCGGAGCTGCGGCTGGGGAACTGGGACGGCTGGCCCGTCTCGTCCAGATCTGCCGGGCACGTCGCCCGGTCACCACTGGCCGCCGCCGCGCCAGCGACGACGGTCCACAGGAAGGGCGCCCGCCAGCCGGCCCAAGGGTTTCGGGTTCGAGTCGCACCTGTCGCCACTGTTCGTCCGCCGCCGATCGTCATCAGAGTAGCGACTAGTGTGTCGGAACTGATTTTCACACGGGCGTCAGATGTAAATGAACATAGTTTGATTTTCATACGAAAGATGTAACTATGAATGTCGAACGGGATACGCCAGATTGGTACACAATTGTATAACACAATTATGGCTTGTACATCGCCCAGCACCACCTCCAAAAAGAAAGAAAGTAGTAATGGGTCACTTATGCCAGGTGTGCTTCATTGCCATGCTTCTGCCACTTGTTTCTTGGACGCATTGAAACGGGCCGACAGAAAATGTTAGAAAAGAGATAAACGTATGACATGGGACGCGAATATTTTTCCTGTTGCATGCTGTTTTCCACATAAATTACACAATTTGGGCACCCTGTTGATGGCCATCAGCGGCTTCGTCGCGGGGGACGTGGGGGTGGGGCTGTATTACACGAAATTCAGCATTACGCCTATGTCGTCAAACTTACAAGCATACGCCACTGGTGGTGTGGTGGTGGTGGATTGGAGTTTAGGGGCGCGTCGACATCTAGGGTCATTTTGCGTCCACATACGCCACTGGGTGATATTCGCCAGTCACCCTACCCCTCCATTCCGCGCCACACCAGCACCAGACACTGTCAAACTCACCGGCTATATCCAGCTGACCCAGAGTCTGGGCGATCATGTCCACCATCTTCCCGGAAACCTCGGCGTCACGAGGGTGCCGAGCCAGCAGCGCCTCTGGCGGCGACACGGCCAGACTGACACATATAGGCGGCAGCACCGTCACGTAGCCGGAGCGGGCAGACACGTTATAGACACGAAGCAGCGAGAGCCAGTGGAACCCGTGCAGCCGGTGCCAGACGGCCGGATCGCGATGCCGCAGGCGGGTCAGGTCGTCGTCTCGCGCCGCCGGCTCGCCGGCCACCAGCATGGCGGCCAGCTTGCCGGTCGGCGGTGGCGGTACCGTGGCCGTTTCGTTGGCAGCGGGCGCAACGGCGGCCGGCTCCCACAGCTGCTGCAGTAGGCCGCCGTTGTAGGCCAGCAGCGCGAACCAGATGATGAGGCCGGCTGAGAACAGGCGCTGTACCACGCGCGAGCGTGCCCACAGGTAGAAGAGCGACAGGCGGCGCGGCAGCTTGCCGAGCAGGCCGTCGGACGTGTGCAGCGAGTTGACCACGCTGGCCGGACGGTAGCACTGCTCCGACAGGGCGCCCGACTGAGGGACACACCATGGCTAACTTCATTCTCGGTTGAGCTTTAGGAGTTTTTTTGTGTTCATTTTTGCTATAAGGAATGAAAAACATTGGTTTTCAACTTGTATTGAGTTCCAAGTTCATTATATTTTAGAACTACACAAATTTGAAGGAGAAAATGGGCGACTCATTATCTAATCAGGGTCGATGCACCCTTAAATACAAATAGCTAACTAACCTGAAGAGAGGAAGTTATGTTATCTAAATAATATTGATTATGTATATCCAGCATGCAACTGATGTTAAACAATGCATCACCCAGAACAATGATTAAGTCGGATGCAAGCCACCATGTGTTATTTTGCACCCAGGTTACCAATTACAGATCGCTTGCTGTCGGACAGCACGATTATGTCGGCGTTTACTTCGTAGCACGAACTAACGCCCCGCAGCGTGCACGAAAGACAAGGAGCTGACACTGGCAGCATCATCTGACCACAACTTGGCAAAGCGAATTGAAGAGAAAAAAAAACAGCTAAAAATCGGTCAAGATCACTCAAGAGTTACCCACTGACTCGATTACACCGTAATGATCGGTAGTAGCAAAAGCGCAACTCTGTAACATGCGTACGCCGTAACATCCTGCAGTTCCCACCCACCTGAGACTGACTACGCTGCAGTGAGTATGTTACACCCAATTTAGACTGGCTGCGCCGTACTGCTACCCATCTAAGACTGATCGTGTTGTGCTCAACACCCACCTAAGTCTGGCTGCCCTGTATTGAGTACTCCACACAGTGATACATAATTCGTGAAATAGGGTGGAAAATACCACTTTCTGAACACACCACCGTCGATACCTTCCCCAAGAAGTATCGACATCCTGCTCCATGATGTGTGCAGATGAAGTTTTCGTGTCTCCTTTCTAACAGTTTCTAAATTATGATATGGCGTACGGTATCAGTTTATAGCACATGCATTTTTTCCCTGTCCCGAATATAGTTCTTCCTAAATTATGATTCTCAAAGCAAATGACAAATGTGCAGTCGTAAGTACCTCCAGCCTTGGCTCAAATTTGAGTCTGAAAGACATCAGACATCAAAAGCATTTTAATTGACACTAATTCCATGGCAAACTTCTACATCCTTCTGTGCCCGTTTCGACATCTCACACCTAACGAAAAACAATTAATTTAACCCTGACTCCACATGCACCACAAACTGGCTGTGCTGTACTGCACAACCACTTGAGGCTGCCTACGCTGTACTGCACACCCACGTGAGATTGACTATGCTGTATTAAGTATTCCACACCCACCTGAGATTGACTGCGCTATACTCCACACCCACAAAAGACTGGCTGCGCTGTACTCCACACCCACAAAAGACTGGCTGCGCTGTACTCCACACCCACCTGAGACTGGCTGCGCTGTACTCCACACCAACCTGAGACTGGCTGCGCTGTACTCCACACCCACCTGAAACTGGCTGCGCTGTAGTCCACACCCACCTGAGACTGGCTGTGCTGTACTCCACACCCACCTGAGACTGACTGCGCTGTACTCCACACCCACCTGAGACTGGCTGCGCTGCATCTGCACACCGCCGGCGCCGATGGGGAACCTGAAGCGGAGGTCGGCGTAGCTGCCCGTGCCGTCCGACTCGGAGGCCGGCACGGCCGCCTGCAGGCTCGTGTCCAGGCTGAGCGTGGCTGAGAAGAAGCCCAGCTGCAGGAAGAAGTCGCAGCACATGCCCACCACGGCCAGCATGCAGAACTCCTGAATGAGCGGGATGAACGTGAGGATGCCAACCGTCAGGATGGTGATCTCGAGGAACAGGTTCTTGGTGATGTTCCAGCCCTGCCGACTGAGGCCCTGCGCCACGCGGATGCGCATGTTGAGGTCGCGCGACGTGTTCGACACCGACTCGGTGATGACCATCACGTTCTCGAAGCCGATCACCACCACCAGGTAGGGGAACAGCTCGCGACTGTTGAGCGTCTGCTGCAGGCCGTGGTAGATCAGGATGCCGGACGACATCATCAACGTCGCGAACACGGTCACCAGCGCCGACACGGACATGGCCAGCTTCGACTTGACCGACTCCATCTTGCGCACCGAGAAGTACACGTAGATGAAGAGGATGACGTAGATGAGCGCCACCGGGAGCAGCTCGTACACGCTGGTGCGCGCCGGGAAGAAGATGTGCGTCTGCTCCCTAGTCAGTCGGCCGTTCTCGACCGCGTGCAGCGGGTACAACTCCAGCAGCCGGTCACGGAGCCGGGAAACCAGCCTGAAACACGCGTCGCCAGGTCGAAACTCAGGGCGGCAGGCCGAAACACAAGGCGGCAGGGCTGAAACTGAAACACTTGGCAGCAGGCTGAAACATGGGGCGGTGAATCTCAAACACAGGGTGGAAGACTGAAACACATTGGAAAGCCAGAACAAGGGGTGGTAGGCCGAAATACAGGACAGGATGAAGTACTGGTACAGCAGTTTGAAACATGGTGTGGTAGACTGAAACACAGGGTGCTAGGCTGAAATACAAGGTATCACACTGAAACACAGGTGATCGACCTGAAACACAGGAATGTAAGCTGCAACCCAGGAAGACTGGAAGACATGACAGATGGCAGCATGAGTTTGGCAAAGTTCACAAACACTGAGACATGTGGGAAGGGGCGCATGCGAGCGGGGTAGAAGCAGGCTGAAAACACAAAGCATACAATTGTATGCCGAAGAGAGATCCAGGCTGAAACTTTCAGTGAATGGTCGCCAGGTCTTCTCGCTCGTACTGCGTTCTACAAAGGCGCATTGCTTAGAAATGAAGAGCGCTCAGTATAACAGGAAGGAAGAGGGTATCTCTTGAATAGGATAGATGATCAGCAGAATGTATTTGGTAGTATGATAGTTGTGCCTGGAAATTCTTTCAGCCATTGTCAGCCGTTCCTCCAACGTGAATGTTCCAGAACATCTTCTAAATTTTGAAAGACAACTGCAACTATGAAAACTACCACTTTGCGAACATATGAATCGCTTATGCAGAATGGCTACCTTACTGCCGAAGTCGTCCATTTTTGAGGCAAAGACAACAACACCAACGAAAGGAGGTCCAGAAAAATGTTCAATTTTACGTTACACAACGGCGGCGAGAAAACGGTCCTCATTTTAAAACGCAATCTGCGTGGTGAGATTTTAAACCCAGAACGTCCACGCTGAACCCGTACGTCAGAAGTTGGTAGGGGCATCGGATAGACAAACGGAACACGCTTACGACAGGGTTCCCAGGGCTTTTGAGAGGAGAGGACCTCAAACGCTTTCAAATTTTGTTTGCTCTAGTGCACCAACATAGGTCGAGTGGCTCAGGATAGACGTCATGGGGATGAGCTCCCTCCTTTCCTGAAGAATATATCCCTGGTCCCCTGTTAGGCACACGGTCAGCCATTCAATAAGTCCCTTCAAACTATTCAATACATTATATTTCCGGTGGGATCGGTGAAGACATCCGATTGGCATTCCAATTTACTGTGCGAAGAATTCATGTTTTGGAATCATGGGCCTAGAGAAGACAATGTTAGGCCATTCCAATTCTGAATACGTTTTTTGCTCCCATCATATTTTTTTAACTCAGTCAGTTCTGAACATGTTGCTCATACAATGAGCTTGCAATCGTTTTCAAACAACTCCGGTCAATATATTGGTGAAGAGGTGGATAATGTTCCAGAGAGGAAAATATTCCGGATTATGGATATTTTCAGGATAATGCCGTCTTTTCAACCCCGACTTACTGTGATGCGTTTTTCTTCAACACAATGGTGATAGAGCGATGCCGTGTTTCTCAGTTTCACTTACTGTGAGGTGTTTCTTTTCAACACGATGGTGACGGAATAGGTAAGAAATCTTTGGCGCTTGTAGATGTGCTTAAACGCAGTTTCTTTGGCTGGAACTCCAAATAGCAAATTGGAAATGGTGGTCTTGTGGAACATCTCTTTCTGAAAGAAGCATCCGTAAATATGCAGCACGAATAATACTGCACTCTTTTAATGGTTGTACCAATAGCTACTGAACAAGCACGATGCACATTTATTTCTGTATCGAAAATAGTGCAACACGACGCAAAACTTTACATTGTCTGCAATATTAGTCAGAATATAATAGTTTGAGGCATATCCGATATGTTCAATGTCCCTCTCATAATAAGTACAACGAAATCTAAACACCGAATCTACACATAGTGCATTGGCAGAGAGAAGTACACATCGAACACATAGAACATTACAAGCAAACATGCATCGATATTGGCTAACGATGATGGGACTTGTTAGTCATACACCCAACGACATACTCAGGGACCAAATATAGCATAAGAGACTTCAGGCCGCCGCCCGACAAGGTCCCCTCGCCCCCACCACCAACTCCAACCGGGTGCGCACCTGCTGCCTGACCACCGTTTCGATGATGTTGCCATCGTCCATGAAGAGGGCGCGGCTGTTCTTCCAGAGCACGGCCGGCGACAGGATGAGGCAGTTGTAGCGGGGGAAGTGTGTGGCCAGCAGCGACGGACTGGCGTACACGGGCTCCTCCACCCGAAAACACTCGTCCGACATGGAGGCGTCGCTGTCGGACATACACAGCAAGATGGCGCTGTTGGACATACACACAGAGATGCTGAAGATGCCACTGTCAGACATACACATGGAGCTGCCGCTGTCAGACATACACATGGAGCTGCCGCTGTTGGACATACACATGGAGCTGCCACTGTCAGACATACACATGGAGCTGCCGCTGTTGGACATACACATGGAGCTGCCACTGTCAGACATACACATGGAGCTGCCACTGTTGGACATACACATGGAGCTGCCGCTGTTGGACATACACATGGAGCTGCCACTGTCAGACATACACATGGAGCTGCCACTGTCAGACATACACATGGAGCTGCCACTGTTGGACATACACATGGAGCTGCCGCTGTTGGACATACACATGGAGCTGCCACTGTCAGACATACACATGGAGCTGCCGCTGTTGGACATACACATGGAGCTGCCACTGTCAGACATACACATGGAGCTGCCGCTGTTGGACATACACATGGAGCTGCCACTGTTGGACATACACACGGAGCAGCCGCTGTCAGACATACACATGAAGCTGCCGCTGTCAGACATACACATGGAGCTGCCGCTGTTGGACATATACATGGAGCTGCCACTGTTGGACATACACATGGAGCTGCCGCTGTTGGACATACACATGGAGCTGCCACTGTCAGACATACACATGGAGCTGCCGCTGTTGGACATACACATGGAGCTGCCACTGTCAGACATACACATGGAGCTGCCGCTGTTGGACATACACATGGAGCTGCCGCTGTTGGACATACACATGGAGCTGCCACTGTCAGACATACACATGAAGCTGCCGCTGTCAGACATACACATGGAGCTGCCGCTGTTGGACATATACATGGAGCTGCCACTGTTGGACATACACACGGAGATGCCACTGTTGGACGAACAGATGTTGGAGATCTTACTGTCTGATATATACACGGGTAAGTCACTGCTAGTTCTGGATAAATACATGGAGCCTTTGAATCATCCGAGCCAAGTGAACGTCACAGCCAGCATGCTACGTTTATGCAGGACTGAATTTGAACTTGGACTTGCAGACTTGGAGAGGATATCTTCACCACTGAATAAGCAAGAGACTTTAAAGTTCGTTCTGTAGCTTGAGTTTTTGTCTAGCATGAAACACCATGTATTTCACATGAAAAAAAAACCTTAGGCTTGTTTACAACGCATTCCACTGTCAGGCCAGATAGCACTGCCAACTTCGCACGCTAATCGGACACCGGAAGACGCGGTAATTCCGCTGATTAAGAGATTCGAACCCATGATCTAACGATCAGGAGCCGAACACCCTACCGATTGAGCTACCGCGACCCCTACAGTTCATATATGCGACGTTTTGAATTATGGGGTGATTTGTAACATACGAACAATGCAAATGAGGCAATATTAAACTACATGAGATGAAGTCTGTGTCTCCTTCTCTGGTTGGTTGTCAGGGTCTTCACTTCAGTGTAGTACAGCATATGGGAATGTCAGTCAGCAACAGGGTGGGAATTTTGGGCCTATCCTGGAGTATGGAGACCTAAGGACATTTTATTCTCCAGGATTGTGACTGCAAATGTTGAACTTTTTTATTCTCCGAATGAAACGTGCCAATTTATGGATGACATTTTGCTTCCAGGATCTCAGTACAGCTCCAACAATGCAGTTGCAGTTTCCAGTCCATCATACAAATTAGAAGCCTGGACAACAGAACAGAAGAGTATGGCATAGCAGGTCATAAGGCATGAAATGCAGGTTGCAGTCAATTGCCCAGGAATCATATCATGTTATATCAGAATACCTACAAGTTTGTGGTGGTTGTTTCGATTGCATTGTGCATGTGTCAAACAAACTATGTCCTGGCTCAGTCTAAGCCCCAATCAAGGCCGAACTCGCGGGGGTTACTCAGGTAATCATTGGTGTGCATGATGCCTCCAAATCCGAACGAAACAAAAGCATCGACATAGCATAGAAACAATAGAGAACAAAATAATGTAAATTTCGGAACTAGTTATTACCTCAGCCAATTACTCTCCAGGATATTTTCACACTGGCATGACGGCGGCCCAGCACAATCACTCTTTAACCACAGATGAATCGTCATTCGGCTTGCGCCAATCTCGTCTCATTCTAAATAACAAAGATATGAGGGATTAGGTTTTCGTATGTCTTCAGAATTCTGTCGAAATGACGCTTCAGAAGGAAATATTGGAATATACCACGATTCTTCTTCATAATTCCGGGAAATACTGGCGTTACACCAAAAAATCTCCATTACGAAACCTATCGTCTTGCTGCCATATCTTGCGACCATAGTGGAACTCGAAATATGCACAACGACGTCATATACTCGCATATCGGACCCGAGGTCCTGTTCTCCAGCCGCATTCCAATCGGAGACTACCGGAGAACGCAATTCTGGACATCTCAGACAGTTTTAAGTAATTCTGTTGAAATAGAGCATTCAATTTCGAATTGAAATGCATAAAATAGCACCAGCTAGCGAACTTCATTGATGGCAGAAGACCTATTTTTGGGAGCCATGTAAATGCTTTAAAAAATGCAAAAGACCTTGGGTTACTTTGGTATGAATTCCACCTCAATTCGCAAAACTACAGTAACCCATCAAGAGAAAAGCATCTGAATGGTAGTTTTATCACTTCAGCAACTGCAGTAACTGTGCATGTACGGAGTTATTACGTTCTCCGGGCCATTTATGGTCACAATTAGACGTCATTTAAAATAGTTACGAAAAATCTATCATTTCATCATTTGACCACCCTTGGATACGTCGCCGTTAGGACAGGACAATATCCGTACTAGAGTAGGAGAATTAACAAATTATTAGGACGGTCTGGCCCGATTCAAGTTTTGATCTAGGATAAAGACAACGTAATTTCATGATTAGGAACATATATCTTCAGTGTATTGATTCCTATATAACTGAAGAAAAAAGGTAACACCGTATTGACGTATGAATTCCTATTAAAAAGCGACAGGAATTGAGGTCAAGCAGCGGTCTTGAAATTGTGTAAATATTGCAGTCATGTTTACACAGCGACCACACTTTGACCGCGCGTTTCGCCGCGCTGCTTTGTCCCCTTCCCTTTGTGCGAAGATCTTTGTCTCGATTGGTTGGGTATACTCGGGTTGAGACAAAGTTTTGAGAGCTTTCCGGAGAAAAACCTAGTAAGTGCGAGTGAATTAAGTGGGCGTAATTGAAGTGACTTAGGGTCCAGTAAAGGGGTGTAAGTATGCTTGTAAGTAAGCGGCTTGTACGCTTTTCAGCAATCATCTTATTTTGGGGCTCCGACACCAGTAGCTTTCTGTTTTTTTTTAGGGGGGGGGGGGGTGGGGTCTGAGGCCATTTTTTTATACTCCGACTCCATGGGCAGGAATATCTTCTTTTTCTTGGAGGGCTCCGATACAAATTTTTTATTCTCCGACTCCAGGTCAGCGAACCACTTTTCCCACGCTGGTCAGCAACGATTTTTTTTTAAATTCGTGATATTTATTAAGGAACAACATATTTTGTGATAATTTGTAGGTTGGTTGGTTATTTGAGTTTTAGGGCGCATCGACCAGGTCTGGTCATTTAGCGCCCATGTGATAACTTGTACAAATACTAGATCTCACCTCAAAGAAAGTTCAGCATTATAAATAACTGATCGGCTGGATATCAAACGACAGTGAGAAGGATGCTCAATGAATTGGGTACAAGAGGTGGCTGCAGACGGATACCCAATAATCCCACTCAGGAGCAAAAGAGAGTGCAAGTATGGGTTGTGCAAGAGCTGCTCAGCCAGTACGATTTCGAGGGACAGCTTTTTAGACTTAGTAACTACTGTTGAAAAGACGTGAAACAACTTTTACGACCGTCTAACAAGAACGGAGAGCAAGAAGTGGGAAGAGAAGCGAGTGCACCCTGGGGTAGCCGAAAATGTGGCACACGAGCGGGAAGGTCACGTGCACAGTGTGCTTAGACGCAGAGGGCGTCGTGTGCACTGACTTCCTCCCAGGAGGCGAAACCATCGACTTTGCAGATACATCCAGTCGCTGAGAACGATCCTGAGGGCCATCAGCAAGAAACGCCCAACCAAGCAAGGTCAAAGGTCGCCGGTTCAAGCTCCCCATGACAACGCCAGACCCACGCCTTCCGGGAGATGAAGGCGCTTCTGGAGAGCCATGGGCTGGAAACCATTAGCCCCCACAGTACTCACCTGACCTGGCCCCTGCCAGCCTTTTCTTTTCCGTAAGTTCAAGATGACCTGGAAGACAGTTCAGCAGCGTGCGGAGCTCAGGCTTGCAGTGCGCCGAGAAGTCAGAGGTGCCGCTAAAGAAGAGTTCAGGGCGGCGCTCGGAGCCGCTCGGCTCAGAGCGTGTGCGTGTAGGTGGTGAATATGTTTAGCCGGTAGTGTTCGCTTCATGCTTGTGTTTTGCTTTAATGGAATACAGATGGTTTCATAAAATGTGAAACAGCATTTGATAGTTGGAATTTGCATTAATTTACAGCAGGAATGCAGAGCCATTAGTGGTTCAAAGTCATCGGCTGACCAGACAGTTGGTACGCTGGCCACTACGCTCACCCGTACTGGAAGTTGCTGATGGTCTCCGCCAATGCGAACACATGCGACATGGGCGCTCGGTACGCGTCCGTCAAAATCATGTCCGCCTGCCATGGTGTTACTGCGGTCCGTACCAGCACCTGCCGGCGGAACATGATGTTACGGCGGTACGCACCAGCACCTGTCAGCGGGACATGATGTTACGGCGGTCCGTACCAGCACCTGCCGGCGGGACATGATGTTACGGCGGTCCGTACCAGCACCTGCCGGCGGGACATGATGTTACGGCGGTCCGTACCAGCACCTGTCAGCGGGGCATGGTGTTACGGCGGGCCGTACCAGCACCTACGGAGGGACATGATGTTACGGCGGTCCGCACCAGCACCTGTCAGCGGGGCATGATGTTACGGTGGTCCGTACCAGCACCTGCTGGCGGGACATGATGTTACGGCGGTCTGCACCAGCACCTGAAGATTTGACATGCACATTATTATGGTGGCACTGAAACACCACCATGCAGTCCTATAAATTGCATATCAGGCAGCCCATGTAATCAACCACTGCCTTGCGACCAGCTAAGCTTACGTTTGAGTACCGTATTACGAGCGCAAGTTCGTCCGAACGGGTATGACAGGGCCACATATTATCCTCAACTGGTGGACACAGCTTCATTCCTATCATTCATGGGAGGGCTGGACAAGCAGCATTCTGAACTATAACGCAATTATGTGGGGGCGGGGATGGCCGAGTGGCTAACTAAGGTGTTGAACTCTTGGTACCAGAGGTCTCAAGTTCAACACTCACCCTCGGGACATTACCAAATAGGTTGGTTATTTGGGCTTAGGGGCGCATCGACTGCTTCGGTCATACAGCGCCCATGACATCCCCCAATACCGCGGCCCACCGGCGAAACAGTGTGGGCGGCGCCATTAGCCGTGATCGTGCATAAAGTGCGTCGAAAACCACCCAACGAACAAACAATGCAATTGTGTGATATCTTTCAGCATTATCACAAGTTCACAAAATTCACGCCAACGGTCGTTAATCCGCAAGGTCTGTAAATCACAGGACCGGCACGCTCACACGCATCCCTTGTCTAGGCCGTACCTGTTGGATGTAGGCGATGGGCCGCTCCCGAACCCAAATGGGCACCGCCTGACCACTCGCCACTGGATCCGAGTCTGAGCTCCGCAGCTCCTGAGGCGTGTTGCTTGGCAAATGCATGTTGACCACGGGAATACTGGAAGTAGGTCGGTACTTAAGCACAGGCGTCGTACCAGAAGTGGGAAAACCCTCAGCACATTCACCGGTACCGACAAAGCGGTAGCATGTAAATTCCCCTGCAGATGAAGAGACAAAACAATCCAACTCTCAAACTGGGGCAGGTGTTCTCCAAATGGATCGAAACGAACACTTGACCGAAATAATTATGCCATAATTTGTAGCATAATTAGTTCGGTTTATAGACTGGATTGCAACATACAACCATATATATATATATATATATATATATATATATATATATATATATATATATATATATATATATATATATATATATATGTGCAGTGCAACTGGCAAAACTAGCTGCTCGATTTGCTAATGATCTGTCAGTCCATGGGTGTTAATTTAGTACACTTTAGGTCCCCATCCAGCTCCCCACATTATATGAATGTCAAACATGGCGATTTTATTAATGTCAAAACCCCAATCGATTTTGGCCTTCCTACTGCGTGTTGTGACCTTGCAAACGCAGCACCAACGCTTTTTACTGACGCTTCTGGTCAATCGTCAAAATTGTCCTACTTTTGTCAGATGTTTGGTGCTGCTCCCAAAATTTAGATCTGAAAGACCTCAAGCTTCAAAGCACATGTATCATATGGCTCCTTTTTTACTTAACCACAGACCATATTTAATTACAACACAAGTTTGATGATGAATTTGAGCTCAGTGGTGTGTGGATTGCCAAGCACCCCACAGCACAAGTTTCTTGGAGACAAAATATAAAACTAATTCTTAACATAAATGTATGGCTAATATGTGTGTTTCGTGGGTGGAATGAGCTCTGCAATCTCTGGCAACACCAGACTGAGCATGATCCATGGCGATAACGCACCTCACCTCTGACCCAGTCCCCAGTGACACTGCCCACACACTGACCTGCATATGATGGCAATGGTCAGCACCACAGAACTGATCAGCTTCGGATGTGAGGCAGCAAACAGCCCATAGGCATAGTACACCTGAGCAACCCGACCAGGCAGGCCTGCAACGCCTCCATCTTCTGCTGGTGGCGTCATCAGGCCCCACGTCCCGGCACCAGGTCACACTGCCAATGGGTGGGGAGGCACATCAGGTCAAACTTCCTGGCACCAGGTAACACTGCCAATGGGTGGGGAGACACATCAGGCCCCATGTCCTGGCACCAGGTCACACTGCCAGTGGGTGGGGAGACACATCAGGCCCCATGTCCTGGCACCAGGTCACACTGCCAATGGGTGGGGAGACACATCAGGCCCCATGTCCTGGCACCAGGTCACACTGCCAATGGGTGGGGAGACACATCAGGCCCCATGCCCTGGCACCAGGTCACACTGCCAATGGGTGGGGAGACACATCAGGGCCCATGTCCTGGCACCAGGTCACACTGCCAGTGGGTGGGGAGAACCTCAGGTCAAACTTCCTGGCACCAGATCACACTGCCAATGGGTGGGGAGGCACATCAGGTCAAACTTCCTGGCACCAGGTCACACTGCCAATGGGTGGGGAGGCACATCAGGCCCATGTCCTGGCACCAGGTCACACTGCCAATGGGTGGGGAGACACATCAGGTCCCATGTCCCGGCACCAGGTCACACTGCCAATGGGTGGGTAGGCACATCAGGTCAAACTTCCTGGCACCAGGTAACACTGCCAATGGGTGGGGAGGCACATCAGGCCCCATGTCCTGGCACCAGGTCACACTTCCAATGGGTGGGGAGGCACATCAGGCCCCATGTCCTGGCACCAGGTCACACTGCCAATGGGTGGGGAGGCACATCAGGCCCCATGTCCTGGCACCAGGTCACACTGCCAATGGGTGGGGAGGCACATCAGGCCCCATGTCCTGGCACCAGGTCGCACTGCCAATGGGTGGGGAGGCACATCAGGTCAAACTTCCTGGCACCAGACCACACTGCCAACAGGACTGCTTTCAGGGTATTCCAGATCTCTGCATTCTTGGTATTGGACATCTCTATGGCCAGTTCACAAAGTGTGGCAAATTTGAACAGATCTGATTGGTGTGCAGTGATATGGGCAGCTACCTATTGCCCCCTGCATATTGGTACTCAGCATGACATGCAGTGGTCATTGTTCACTGGACAATTGGTGCAGTTGATCCACACAAATGACTGATGACCCATGAAATGTGGTAGGTTTTGGTGCACAAACAATATGTTGTGTGGTATGTTATTATGTTAATTGGGTGTGTGGGGTATTCCTTTGGTGCATTATAGACTGTGCACACATTTCTGGTGTGCCTATAAAGGTCATGCTTGTGTTTGTGGTGTGCTTAATGGAGCAAACTTCCATACTTTGCAGAATAGCCATAGGGCATGTGTCTGTGAGTTCCATTCTGCTTGTTAGGAGCATGCAGTGCAATGGTGAAACTGTTCACACCATACTATTTGAAGCAGATTCATATGTAGCATGACACATGCAAATGTACATCCAGCATTTGTAGTACATGCTAAGCTTCTTTTCAATAACATAGACTGCAATGTCATGGTCAGTAGTGGAATTTCAATGAACAATGTGAATGCTGAAAAGCAGAATGAGGCTTCTTCACTTACTTATAAATACATATCAAAAGAAAGATAGAATTGACATTCAAAATCCTAACTTTTGCCCCACACATTTTTTTTCTAAAAATAATCAGAGTGCATACACTGCCATTCTTGAACATTTTGTCCTAAGATATATACCCTGTTGAAGTGCATCCCCAACAGTGTTAACCCACATTTCTCAGGGGGAGTCTTTTTCCACCCTGCATGATTTTATGCAGATAGTGAAAACTGCTCTCAGCAGTGTCCAAAATGCCCAGACATGCATATTCTAGATTTGGACCTTCATTCTTGCAACAGCACATTGTGTAGCTCTGAATGGAGAGTAAGGATGCCATTGACGTTTCTGGATATACTTTGTTCAACTTGTCATTGCAGACAATATTATCAATACATTGCTTTGAAAAACCACATCTACCATAATGTACAGGTGTATGAACATAATTTTGCAACGTGAAAAGGAAGAGGAAAATTATCCTCTCTGAATTTGGTGGACCAAACATTTGTGCTCTAAATCAAAGTTATCTGTTCACCTGTGATGGCAACATCCCTCAGCATTAGATCATGTGTCACCCACCAAGACCACTGCAGTGGTGCTCCTGAACCTGAGACAAGGGGCATGTGTTGCCTGGCCCCCACACAAATGACAAATAAATTTATCTTGAACATTATTTTTCATGTGTTATTACAGAATGCCAAGCAACTTTTTGGTGTTATTTTGTCTGCCAACTGACATATACATTCACAGAGAAACTGGGTAGTTGCATCAAGCTAAACACTTTCATGAATATTACATTGCAAAGGGAATTCCAATAACTTCCAATTATGTGAACTGCAAATTGACTAGTATTTGATGGCATAAATGTGAGCTGGTGCATTTGGATCACCACTGTTTCATCACTATATCACTAACATCACTATAATGCCCAACTTTTTAGAAATGTGTTGATGCTACACATTTTTCACCTATGTTATGGACATTTTCTGAAATAAAGATTGTCATTATTGTAAGGTTGCTAATGCTACCTCATGTCAAATTTTCAGGATGGGGATCGATAGAGGATCAGTGAAACCCTATAATGCTCTGAAGTAGGTGCATAGGTGCCTACCTATATCCAGAGTTGGTTTGTTATTTAGGCTTATGGATACATTGACTGCATTTGTCATATAGTGCACATACCTATATTCATAGGCAATATGCATGTAACCAAAAAAATATCAAGGACACCAAAGGGTCCTGAACATCACTTCCTTACCCACCCCTCTTGCCTCATTGCATACATAGTCACCTACCTGCACAGGCAATTCTTTCTGGAAATGATTGTGGGTGCAACACATGAAGGTAATGGATGCAAGCAAACAATGCATGCAAAACCAAATGGATTGGAGGAGTACACACCCTAGGGTCTCATGTTAAAGGCTGAAAATATTGTGGAGGGAAGCCAACAGTAAAGAGACAGTTTAAGGCCCTTCAAAATAAATACAGGAGTATCATCGCGAGAACTCCATAGACTAATACATGGAGGGATGTCTTCAAGCGCACTTAGTTACCTACTTGGATTTTCAGGCGTTTCGATTCAAGATCACACAAGTACCTATGACAAATAGTTATCGAAAGGAGGCAAACATGCTATTCATTTTCAAAATTGTGCGTAGCCTCCTGATATGCAAAAATATGTCACCAACATGCATCCGATCTCATTACTCCCACAAATAAAATCAGAAAGACCGGTTCTGAACTTAGGTGCTGTTGGAGCTGGTGCGACTGATACAAATCTTGCGCACGAAATACAAAACTAAGTATTTCAGTGTTTGATTAGCTTTACCTTGACATGCAATTGTATTCAAGGTAACTGGCGACAATAGGTACTCTAAAGTCCGCAGTTCTAGTTTAGTTAGTTTAAACTAGAAAAAATCCTACGCCACGTGACGTCACATACCAGAAGCGTTCTTTTATTCCAGAATACTGCTGAAATATATTCTAGTTTTGGACTATACTGATAAATCTACTAAATATGGTGCTTTCTTTTTAGCGCTATTATGGCGCTTTTTCCACGATTAGTTTCCTCGCCGTTTGTAAAGCATGATATAATTCATTGAAGCTTGAATGTTGTATCTTCTTTTGCCAGCATGCCGGCGGCTTTTTACCGAAAGACACCATCCCCAGAAATAACTTATCAATGGCGTGGTTGATATTGAGAACACACCTCAAACATTTATGCGAATTAAGGCCCTATACCTAAAATATCAACTTGGTTAACATGTTGATTCAATTTGGTGATTAATGTTGGCATGCACATTGTCCCTTATCAATTATCATTTTGTTCCTGTGTACTATATGTAATTATGCCATACTGCGCCATTCACCAACTTGTGCAAAATGTTGTAGTTGCCCATTGCATCATGGCTGGGCAGTAGTGGTAGTAGGGTAAGAGGGGGTTTCCAAACACTTCAAGCATGCGACAAATTGCTCTACTGTTGCATTTGTATGGCCAAATCAGTATTTATACTGTTTACTGAATTAAAAAATGAACATGGTATCTATATCCACATGGTTCTTTCTATGAAAATCCCGTAGCCACTTCCATAGAGCAACTTTAAAACATAATTGTTCTGTAGTGTTGTGTCATATTCTGAATACGAATGTGGTTGTGCAGGATTAATTTACTGTAGCTGTTGTGGTATTTGTAGCCACTAAAAATACTAGTGTAATTGCAAAACATATCAGAGGCCACTTCCTTGCAGTTTTCTTGAGCTGACTGTTCTCAAAAGCCTGAAAATGGCACCAGAGTAGGGGAAGAGAGGGTGTATTTGAACACGGTTTGTTTCCCGAACACCTACCTTTGGATGTCTTCCACATCATGTTCAGTACATAAAAACAAAAAGATGGCGGTATTCATAAATGATGGGCCTGTCTCTCCCAAAATATGAAGGTCAGATTGCATAGTTATACCATTTTTTTGTGTATGGAGCTGGTAAAGTTCACAGGTGCCATTTTAGGCTTCCAAGAGCTTAAAGCTTACTAGTAACGTCTTCCCAGTATACTAAAAGACTTCCATGAATTGTGTTGAATTAAGAACAATGCAGGCTACTTGGTATTAGTGTAAGATGGAAAAAAGTCAGGATAGGCAGTCATGCATGAAAAGCCAAAACCAGGTTTAAGTATAAAAACGAATGCATATATTTATATGTGGCTATATTTAGCCTTTTTCATCATGATATTCCAGCAGAATAATGGCCAGCCCTTTCTACATGAAATTATGATATCAGATTCAGCTCAGGATGCAAAATGTACATTTTCATTAACTGAGTTTCCATGCCACTAGGTGAATTGATATACGGTGCACAATTGATGCAATGGTGTAATTAAAGTAAAATGGATCTACCATTTCCTACGTGAATCACGTTCAACATCCAGCATACAACACCAGTCGGTTTTAGATGACTGAACACGAGTATGCTTTCGGAGGTCCAACATCAGTTGGTTAGGTTAGATTCAGTTAGGTTATCTTTTTTGTAATTTGACATCAGTGTGCATCGTTAGCCACCAAAAACACCATTTCCCCACGCTTACCATATTTTTGTTATGGGGTGGGTGATAGCATGTACTGTCATTGTCAAAATAAGTGTTGTTTTTTCCTGGTATTTGAAAACAATTTATTTTAACGATATTACTATTATTTTCTTGGTTAATTTTTTTTTCTAGATGAACTTGAACTTGAACTGCTGATTCGCTGAATTTTCATTTCCCACAGAAATGAATATCACCTTCCTTGAAATCACATCAGATAATGATGTGAATTGAAGGAATGTTTAAAATGTTAAGCGTGGTGGGTAGGAGGGATGATGTGTGGCCTGGTCCATGGCCAGAAGGAAACCAACGGACAGATCACTGGGAACCCATCTGCGTATGCCGAAATAAACCACGAGAAGCGCTCTGGACTCGCCTTCTGAGCCTTAGCGGATTGACGGTTTCCACCGAAGAATTCTTCCACACATTCAGAGATGGATGCAGCGTTTTGTGTTCACCATGCCCAAGAACCCAACAATTTTAGCAGACATCCAAAGGTCATTGGAAGTTTCCGCCGGGTGTTGGAATCCAGATTCACTTCCACATATGAAATGCCATTAAGTACTTTACGAGGACCTGGACATTTATTAGTCTCGGGCTGGTAAACAAGAAGGCGAACGTCGCAAAGCGGCAGCAGCGAAAATCCGAGCAGTTTGCTTAGTGACTGCGAAGTGTGAGCCGCACTTGGTCGACACTTCATATTTAGATCAGTGTTTGAATCCTTCATTGTTTGGACGTATATGTGCATCACCTGCAGTTGATCATATAGCTGGGTATCAGAACTTGTGGCACAAAACTTACAAGAGACTAGACGTACGTGTTGCAGTTCCACCGAGTGCATGTCAAACTCAAGAACTGATATGTGCCTGTGTTTGTGAAGTCGGTAGAGCGTAGCCTGTAGGCTTACGCGTACTCATCGTCCCACTACGGTGCTCGTGAGTAGCCTGTGTATATATGTATGTCGGGTTGTTCTCGCCACAGATGTCACGATGAGGATGTTCCATCAATTCTTGCCAGTTCGTCAGATTTTATAAAGTGCTAGATGTGTACGCACTGCAATGTTGGGTATTGTAATGTATTGATGCAATGTAATCTCATTAAGTTACGTGGCTTATGTGAACCCGCTACCGATAACCTCCTATGTGATGCGTTTGGTGGAGCTCAGGTAGCTCAGTCGGTAAGGTGTTAGACTCTTGACTGCAAGATTATGGGTTCGAGTTCCGCAACCAGCGGAATGAGTCCACCCGCGACAAATCGGCGTGCGAAGTTGGTGACGGTATGTGACCTAGCAGGTAATTGCGTCATAGAAGAACCCAATATTGTTTTTCTGCTTCATGTGTTTGCTTCCTCCAACATACGTCTTGCGTTGTGCTTCCTCGATATATCGTTGTTTTAATATGCACTCTGTTGGGCGCCGGAATATATATTCATGTGCGCAAAATGACGGACGCAGTCGATGCGCCTAAAATACAAATTCACCTCCACCACAGAGTACACAACGGAGAAACAATCGGCAGTGGGAGAAAGGGTCTTCCTCAATCCTGACTGTCTCGTCTTCTCCAGCTTTATGCTCCTCGTATAAAAGTTTGATTGATAAACAACTTGTGTTACCGTATTTATGTCGTATTGTACCGCAAAATGTGTGATGTTTCAGATTACACGAAGCGAATAATGAAATGATATTTTAAAATAAAAATATTTCCTTGAGTTAAAAATAGAACACATTTAGTTAAAAACATGCATGGTATTACGTGGTAGTATTCCATTCCGCCCACAATTGAGCTGTTATTAAAGTTGCTTCCGAGATGGTCTAGCATTGAAATTCCTGTTGCCACTGCATTATTGCATGCATGACCGAAGTTTGATTCACATAGCGTCAGTGACGCAGCCAATTTATTTCGACTGAGAATGTCGAATAACGGGGTGTGAACATAGGTAAAGCCACGGTGGGGGATCAAGGGGATGCTTCCACAGCCTTGCCAAGCTCCGCGTTAAGACTCTGGCGATGCATGATAATCGAACCGAAATACTCGTGCGCGCATCTAAAATCCGTCTTAGCGCTTGCGGGTTCCATCAAGTTGTTGCGGAATCTAAATCGAGCCTTCATGGTTCGAAAAGCGTGATTTTTTTCATCTTGAGCCAACACTCCAGAAAGTTTTAGCCTGCCTAAATGCTTTAGCCAACGTCTGCTCCTGTCAAAGCAATGCTTGTCGCAGTCCTGATGACGTGTGTTCGCCGTGTATCGTGAGAGGCGTGGAGCCGAGTTTAGATCTGGCATCGCTCTGACTCCAGTGCGGGTCAAGTCCTTTGACTGTTCGGCAGCATGCATAATTGTTGGTTTTGTCACGTTGATAATCACGTACTGTAATTAAAGTAGGAACTAATGTTAGTCGGAGGGGGAATGGTGGGAGGGGAAGGGCAACCGTTAGTTTTTAGCTCAGTATTTGCGACGCACTGCCGTAGGGTCAAAATGATTAAATTCAGGAGGACCTGTCTCCTATCTCTTACGTGCGAAGTTAGACTACGCCTGCTTTATCTACGACGGATCGCGCAAATCCGCCAAACAGATTCTGGACACTGTTCATCGCACCGTTATTCGTATCGCGACCGGAGCATTCCGCGCTTCGCCCACCGTGAGTCTTTTAGCCGAAGCACACGAGCAACCTCTCTCTCTCCGCAGAGAAAGGCTGGGAATGCGGTACGTCTGCAAGCTCCGCAATTTCCCGACCATCCGGCTTCTTCGCACGTCTTTTCGCGTCGACTATCGACCATTTTTCCAGGGGAACGAAATCTGAGTGTCGCCCCATTCCGTGTTCAAATTCGAAGACTCCTGCGGGAAAGTCGAGTTAAGCTTCGGGAAATTCGTGCAGTCCAGAACATGGAGACCCCTCCATGGGAGATGATTACACCGGAGGTGGATGTATCTCTTGCGAAAATCAGAAAACCCGATATCCCTCCAGCATAATGTCGTGCACTGGCTCTTCAACACATTGAAACATTCCAGGGATGGATAGCCGCGTATACTGACGGCTCTCGAACAGAGGACGGCGTTGGCAGCGCTTTTGTTTGTGTATCTGTCTCCCGCTCGTTTTCGCTCCCGACGTACGCATCGGTGTACTTGTCGGAACTTGTCGCTATTATGAAAACTCTGTGTTATATCGAAGTGTCTGGGGGTGATCGACATGTCATTTTCACCGACTCTTTAAGTAGTCTTATGGCCCTGAACACGTTTTATCCATCAAACTCCCTTCTGCGGGATATTGTGAGCCGTCCTACCGATATGGAACGCCTTGGACGACAAGTTATTCTATGTTGGCTTCCGAGCCACGTTGGCATTTCCGGTAATGAGTTTGCGGATGCTGCGGCGAAACGAGCGGCAAAGGCACCGTGCTCTCGAGCACTGCCACTCCCCGCCATTGATCACTACCGAGAGATATCCACCTTCCTCCTAGACCTTCCTTTGTGAGAGATATCCACCTTCCTCGCAGGGTATGTGGGACGCGACGTCGGCGAACAAACTACGAATTATCAAACAACGTTTGCGATCATGGGATTCGTCCTGTCGCAAACGTCGACAAGAAGAGGTCACATTGTGCCGTCTCCGTATTGGGCATACTTATGCTACGCATGGGTATTTACTATGCGGTGGCGACAATCCTCTGTGCTCGAGATGTTATGCACCACTAACAGTTCGTCACGTTTTGACATCGTGTCCTCATTACGCTGATGAGCGTAGACGTCATTTTGGGTCTGACCAGGTGGATTCCCTTAGCGCTATTCTCTCCGACAACTCGAGCAGTGTCGCTCCCTCAGCGGTGGATGGGAACCGAGCCGACGCCGGGGCGCTGGGGGCGGAGGCCGCTGGGAGGACCCAGCCACCGTGGCTGTTCCAGGTGCTTCGGGGAAGCGGTGTGCCGCCGCAACCAGCTGCTCCAGCGACTGGTCTGGTGCGAGCAGGGCCGGCGCTGCCCGAGCGGGTGCCGGCGCCCGTAGGATAGCCTCGGTGGGCTCGGCGCCACCTGCCGCGGCAGTGCGGTCGGGCGTATTCCTAGATGCTACGGCTCTTCCAGGGTGTTCCCGTCGGTCCGATAACCGCGAAGACGACAGCAGAGCAGAGATCATCGGAGGGTCAGCGTCGGCACCAGACATACCAACCCGAACTGGGCAGCAGCGGGGAATCGCGCGTCGCTCCGAGGCAGCTGAGACAGCTCCAGGCACCATTTCCCAGCGGGTTAGGTTAGGTTAGGCTAGGCTAGGTTAGGCTAGGTTAGGTTAGTAGAGCATTTTCAGGCGCCGCGAGTCGGCGTGCGCCAGGCGCACCTGACTGGGCGGGCCGAGCGTCTACACGCTGGAGAGCTGATAGGATAGCGGCGAAGCGGAATGTGCCCGACGGCGGCTGCCGTACCCCTCAAAGTGGGGGTCGGGGTAGCGGCCGGCGACCGTGCGTACCGGGCCACATTATACCCGGGCGCTGTGAGAGTCACGTGCTCACCGCTCGGCAGCTGTCGGTGCCGATGCGAGTGGGCATGGCGGCTACACTGCGCTCGCCTGGGAACGCACCCGCATTGGACAGGCTATACTTGTAGTCGATCAAGCTTATTACTCTGAACACGTGGGGACAACCACTGTAGCACAGCTTTGCGCTCGCATGGCGTGTTTACTTGGATCGCTTGGTCGTCCTCCGCGCTCTCCTACATTCTCCACAGACCGCGTCGAGCGACCGCTCCTGTCGGGTCTGCCGCTGAAGGCGGCCGCAGGAACATTGAGGGCACATGCGTCCCTTCTCCATGAAGAAGCGGCACCCTTTCAGGGCTCGAGTGCACTTCGCCCCCGCTGAGCGGTTTTCTTCAGCCAAAGGTGCCGTTCAGATGAATAGGCAGGCGCCTCTTTGCTTCCGGCTTCAATTCAATAGGCTTCAGTACTCTCGAGCCCCCACGCTCAAAACATTTGCAAGTTGAGGACTTTCGCACGGACTTCCGCAGTTGGCGCCTGCCAAAGAAAATGGCCTCCCTCTAGACGAGTGCGCCGCTCCCCCAATGAAATTCATGGATTCGCCCGTTATTAGCAAATTCGCACTGCTTGGTTATGCTCACAGTCTAAAATTCTTAGACCGCCAGTTGAGAAGACACGTCCACGCCCTCGTACTTACTCGGGAGAAAGGATTTTGTGACGTCACCATATAGTGGTCATAGAAAGACGACCAGACCCCTGGGTTGGCGCCTCGTCGAAGTGCTTGCATGCGCGTGGGCCGTGGAGGAGAGGGGTGGAGGCGGCCCCTGTCAATGGTTATTGGCAGCCGGGGACGTCATCTGGGCGCTGATTTGGGTTCAACAGATTATCACGACAGCAAGAAATGGTACATTTCCGCATACGTTCCTGACTAACAAGTATACGTGAGTGGTGCAATTTATACGTTATCCGAAAGCTTGCTTCATGGTATTTCGATAATCATGGGAGACTTTCACATGAATATGTTAGTTATTGTGTAAAATGGTGTTATTTAGACCCATGTCATATCCATCGACACTATTTAACTTAAGCGGGCAAAGCGGCTCGGTGTTGGCAGCGCAGTTGGTAGCGCGTCGGTTTGCCGAGTCGGAGGTAGTCGGTTCGAGCCTGGAGGCCGGCAGCTTTTTGTGCGCATCGTGGCTAGTCCTTCTAATAAGCGACAGTGAATTAAGACACTGATCACATGGGACGATCTTTTTCATAAAGAGAAGGGAAATACGCAGATATTGTGCAAGGCTGGGGTTCCGCCACCTTAAATTTATGGTTGGGCACTTCTTCTAATCAGCCAGGCATAGGAAATACGGAACACGTCACAACTTATGGCAGTGTCCAGTCCTACAGTCCCTTCCTGACACGGGCGGCGGGCCATCGGGGGTGGGACAGGAGACAGGATCCTCTGAATTTAATCATTTGTGGCGCTACGGGAGTGCATTACAAATATTGAGATAAAAACTAACGGTTGCCCTTTCCCCTCCCACCAGTTCACGCCGACCAACATTAGTCCCTGCTCCTAGAGGTGTGCATATAATAACAGTACATGATTATCAAGGTGACAAAACCAACAATTGTGCATCCTGCCGAACAGTCAAATGACTGGATCCGAGCTGGAGTCAGAGCGATGCCAGTTCTAAGCTCGGCTCCACGCCTTTTACGATACACGGCGAACACACGCCACCAGGACTGCGACAAGCATTGCTTTGACAGGAGCAGACGTTTGCTAAAATATTTCGGTGACAATCCTGAACTTTCTGGAGTACCGGCGCAAAATAAAAAGATCATGCTTTTCGTACCATGAACGCTCGATTTAGATTCGGCAACAACTTTGTGGAACCCGTAAGCGCTAAGACGGATTTCAGATGCCCGCATGAGGATTTCGGTTCAATTATCATGCATTGTCAAAAGCTTAACGCGGAACTTGGCAAGATTGGGGAAGCATCCCCGATCATTCCCCACTGTGGCTTTGCCCATGTTCGCACACCGTTATTCGGCATTTTCAGTCGAAATGAATTGGCTGCGTCGCTGACGCCATGTGAATCAAACTTCTGTCATGTATGCAATAATGCAGGGGTAACAGCAATTTCTATGCCAGACCAGCTCGGAAGCAACTTTAATAACACCTTAATTTGTGGTTGGAATGGACAAGTGCCACGTAATACCATACATCTTTTTAATTAATTGTGTTCTATTTTTAACTAAGGAAAATATTTTCCTTTTAAAATATGCTTTCTTTATTCGCATAGTGCAACCTGAAATGCCACCCAGGTAGTTCAGTTGGTTAGAGCGCTGGCCTGTGCTGGTCTCCCCTGTCCTGGCAACACACAGGGTTCGGGTCGCTTCGCGCGCTCGCGTTTAGCCCCCGGCCTCCCGGCCGGGGGAGTGTGAGTTGGCAGCTGGCCCGATAAGGCCGGGGACGAGCTACCGGGCGGCTGTGTCGGTGTATTGACGGCACGTTAAACTTTCGATCAAAATTATGCCGTTGGAAAGGCATTCGTGGATCGGGTGGTGGGGTGAGGGTTCACGCAACAAGCTCTGCTTAGCAATAGAACCCTGGTCCCTAAAGCCACCCCAGCAACAACTGGGACTAAATTTTAAATTAAAAAAAAAATCACGCATTTTGCAGTACAGCACGACATAAATACGGCAACAAAAGTTGTTTATCGATGAGACTTTAATACGAGGAGCATGCATCTGGAAAAGACGAGACTGCCAATATTGAGGAAGGCCCTCACTCCCACTGCCGATTGATTCTCGGTTGTGTACTCTGTGGTGGAAGTGAATGTGCATTTTGGGCGCATGGACTGCGTTCGTCATTTCGCGCACATGAATATATATATATATATATATATATATATATATATATATATATATATATATATATATATATTATATTCCGACGCCCAACAGAGTGTGTATTAAAACGATACATTGAGGAAGCACAACGCAAGACATATATTGGGAGAAGCAAACACATGAAGCAGAAAAAGAACCTTGGGTTCCTTTACGACGCAATTAACTGCAAGGCCATATAGCGTCGCCAACTTCTCAATCCGATTGGTCGCGGGTGGACTCGGTAATTCCGCTGGTTGCGGGACTCGAACCCATAATCTTGCGGTCAAAAGCCCAACACCCTACGGACTAGGCTACCGCGCCTCCACCAAACACGTGACATAAGAGGTTATCGGTAGCAGGTGCAGATAAGCCTGTAAGTGCAGGTGCAGATAGCAGATAGCAGATAGCAGGTGCAGATAGCAGATAGCAGGTGCAGATAGCAGATAGCAGGTGCAGATAAGTCACTGAGCAAACTGCTCGGCTTTCCGCTGCTGCCGCTTTGCGAGCTTGGCGACGTTCACCTTGTTCACCAACCCGAGATGAATAAATGTCCGGATCCTCGCAAAGCACTTAATTATATTTTATCTGTGGAATTGAATCTGGATTCCAACACATGGCGGTAATTTTCAATGACCTCTGGATGTCTGCTGAGATTGTTGGCTTCTTTGGCATGGTGAACACAAAACGCTGCATCCATCTCTCTGAATGTGTGGAAGAATTCCTCGGTGGGAACCGTCAGGTCGCTAAGGCTTAGGAGGCGAGTCCAGAACGCTTCTAGTGGTTCATCTTCGGGATACGCAAATGGGTGCCCAGCGATGGGTCCGCTGGTTTCTTTCTGGCCATAGACCAGACCACACATCATTCCCCCCCCCACCGCCACGCTTAGCATTTAACCTTTCTTCAATTCACATCATTATCTGATGTGATTTGAAGGAAGCTGATATTCACTTGTATGGGACATTAAATCTCAGCAAATCGGCAGTTCAAGTTCATGTGCTGATATCTAGAAAAAAAAGTAATTTCACTCAAAAATAATATTAATATCCTTGAACTAAGATTTTTCAAACACTAGGAAAAACACTAATGTTGACAATGACAGTACATGCTATCCCCCACGCCATAAGACATAAGAGGTTATGGAAAGTGTGGGGAGAATATGGAATAATATGGAAAATATGGAAAGTGTAGGGAAATGGGGTTTTTGGTGGCTAGCAAAGAACACTGATGTCAAATTACAAAAATACCCTAACTGAATCTAACCTAAACAACTGATGTCGGACCTCCTAAAACATACTCATGTTCGGTCATCTAAAACCTACTGATATTGTATGCTGGATGTTGAACGTGATTCACGAAGGAAATGGTAGATCCATTGTACCTTAATTACACACTCGCATCAATTGTGCACCGTATATTAATTAACCTCGTGACATGGAAACTCAGTTAATGGAAGCATACATTTTGTATCCTAGGCTGAATCTGTTATTACTTCATGTAGAAAGGGCTGGCGATTATTCTGCTGGAATATCATGATAAAAATGTTAGAAATAACCACATGCAAATATATGTATTTATTTTTTTTGGTATAATTAAACCTGGTTTTGGCTTTCCGTGCATGACTGCCTATCCTGTCTTCTGATCTTCCACTACTCCCAAGCAGCCTTGTTCTTCATTCAACACAGTTTATGGACAATTATTTTTAGGATACTGGGAAGAAGTTGCTAGTAAGCTTCAAGAAGTTCAGTCCATACATCTGTCTAAAAAATTGTCTTCATTGGGGCTTCTTATATATAAATACCAAGGTTTTTTGGAATTTGGAGGATAGAATAGAAACAACAGTGTTTTTCCTGAAAAAGAGGTAGGTTAGGTTTGGACTGTGGAAGGATTGTGGTGATAAGTCAACCAGCATTGTTGCATATGTGATGTCAAAGATATTCAATGGATGACATTGGTTTGGATGCACTGTTTACACATTGAACATTATCCTTCATTACCAATTACCCCACTCAAAGCAACACATTTCGCATTACTTCACTTACGAACTGAAAAGCATGCATTTGTGCTGGAATACAATGGCCCTATCATCTTAATGACATTCAGAAACATGCATTTACAATTTTTTATTGAAATGCCACCTCAACTAAAATGCAAAACTTCTTCTGCAGGTGCAATTGTAAAAACCTCCACACAGCTTCAGCCTTGCCTCTCTTCAGAAGAGAACACAAATTAGCTTCCAATTAAAAAAAAAACATTCATGAACAACTCGATCTGAAAATTGATGAAGCTAAAGAAATGCCTAACTTATCACACCCTCATTTTAGCTTTGCCTACGTAAAAATGTGCAAAACGTCACTTGTAAACACTCAAAACTGCAATAATGAACCCTTAAATCACATCTCACACAGTACAGGTGAGAGTGGTCACATTTTAACCACAACAATCAACTTTGCATTGGAAAGGCATATCATCAACTAAAAAGTACATATTTCCCTGAAAATTTATTTTAAGGTCTCATGTTTTTTGCAATTACACCAGTACTTTTAGTGGCTACTAATAATTGGTACCACAACAGCTACAGTGAAGTAATCCTGCACAACCACTTTCATGTTCAGAATATGGCACAACACTACAAAACAATTATATGTTTTAAAGTAGATCTATGTGAGTGGTCAGATGACTTTGATAGAGAGAACCATCTGAATGTGGATACCACCTGCATTTTTTCAATTCAGTAAACAGTATAATTACTGGTTTGGCCACACAAAAGCAGTAGTAGAGCAATTTGTTCCATGCATTAAGTGTTTGGAAACTCCCTCTTACCCTACTACCACTACTACCCAGCCATGATACAATGGGCAAGCAATTACCAAATCGTCCACAAGTTGGTGAATGGCACAGTATGGCATGATTACATATAGCACACAGAAACAATATGATAATTGACGGGGGACAAACGCACATGCTAACAATAATCACCAGATTGCATCGATGACATGCTGACCAAGTTGACATTGTGGGCATAAGGCCTTAATTCGCAAAAATTGTCTGAGGTGTGTGTTCTCAATATCAACCACGCCATGGATAAATTCATTCTGGGGGTGGTGGTGCCTTTCGGTTCAAAGCCACCGGCATGCTAGCAGAATAAGATGCAATATTCAAGCTTCAATGAATGACTGATATGCTTTACAACCAACGGGGAAACTAATCGTGAGAAAAGCGTCATAATTGTGTTAAAATGAAAGCACTATATTTAGTAGATTTATTGGTATAGTCCATAACTAGAATATAATTCAGCAGTATTCTGGAATAAAAAAGCGCTTCTGGTATATGACGTCACTTGGCGTAGGTTTTGTCTAGTTTAAGCTAACTATACTAGAACAGCCAACTTTGGAGTACCTGTTGTCTATAGTTATCTTGGGTGGAGGTTGCTGCGTGTGTTCACTTTGGTTTGGTTGGAAGGCAACACTCTTTCTGTATGGTGCATAGATGGCGATGATGGACCCGAATCGATTATATAAGTTCTGGGATGCAAGCTTGGATGGGGTCCATGCTGGCGCGCTTTGACGTGCAGTACAGAGTTGGTTGCTATGACTGGTTTTAGGGTCAGCTCAAGTGAAGTGTTAGAAGACAACATAGGATCAAGACTTCATTTGTTGCCATTGAACAGTCACTGCATAATGGTGAGATAGAACGTGTGTTATTTCTGTCTGTCATTTTCCCAAGAAGTATTCCATAAATCTGCTGAACATGGTGTGTGGGGAATCCCATGTGCCAAAGATAAAGAAGATGAACTGAAGACAGTGTGAACATCCACTTCCACCAGAAATGTGCACTTTAGTTGGGAACAAGCTATTTAATCATTTATAACCAAACCTATCCTTGCCTGACCTAGCTTAACATGACCTAACATAACTTAACCTGGCCCAGCCTGGCATATTTTCTTCAGAAAATGAAAACTACATGTTGTCCAAAAGTGACATTCAGAAGCATACATCTACATTTTTTGTTGAAATGCCATATTGGGCTTAAAGTATAAACATATTCTCTAACCTATCCTAAACTAGCTTTGTTCTTTTTTAAATATAGTTTTGCTTCACATCCTTTCTTCAGGAAAAATTAGTATATTTGAGTCATATTTCCAGCAGAAATGAATGGTCTCAATCATGTTCAGAATTCCATTTCTGAAGTATCTTACTTGAAATTCCATACTTGATACATTATATGTTACTCATGATGTAAAAAGGCAATACAAAAAAATATACCCATGCCCTTGTGGAGACTTCTAATATCATTGTATTGTTAGTAGGCATGGCACATCATTGAGTGATAACACTGTCTTTGAAAGTACAGCTGAAGCTGTATGCCTAGCACATTATTTCATAAGTTATGTACTAAAGCACTAAAATCTTCCAATTCTATACCCTTATGAATTTGTGACTGCTGATTATGTTCAGTGAACATATGACATCCTTTCTTCAAGGACCTGCAAAAAGAAAGAGTAGAGCACCCTTTGTGAATCAGGCTTTCTACATACTGCATTGCATACCATAAAATGAGATAAGTAGAATACCTTTAGAAGATTTTGTACATAGCTCATTGAATATGAACATTTTTGGCTTTGTAGGATTGCTTCATGCTACTCCACTCATCATGTATGTTTCTGATGTGATCATTGAGTTCCAGCCTCTTGGAATTATTGCTTATTGCTTGTCTTCATGTGATGTAGTCTGATGGGTTGAGTCTGTAGGTCCAGATCCACTTCTTCATATATGCTGAGCAGTGATATGTTGCCATGGTAGGAATTGGTTTGGAGTTGGAAAGGTTCTTCAAACTTTATTCTAACCAAATGTTTGTCTAAAAGGTTCTTGAAATAATTATGAAAAGCTTCCTCAATGTCTTTATATGGGAGGGTGTTCTGACCATGGACAGGTTGCATACTGAAACACTGTTGGTGAGTGGTTGTATTAGGACATAGTTTGATGATTCTCTTTGAGTGATATCCCTGTCCCTCTCCCTTGCCCTCTCCCTCTCCCTCTCCCTCTCCCTCTCCCCTCCCCTCCCCTTCCCTCTCCCATCCATCTCCCCTCCCTCTCCCCTCTCCCTCTCCCTATCTCCACTCTCCCTCTCCCTATCTCCACTCTCCCACACTCCCCTCTCCCTCTCTCCCTATCCCTCTCCCCTCTCCCCCTCCCCCTATCCCTCTCCCCTCTCGCTCTCCTTCTCCCCCTCTCTTCCTCTCCCTCTCTCCCTCTCCCCCTCTATCTCCCTCTCTCCCTCTCTCACTCTCCCTCTATACCTCTATACCTCTCTCCTTCTTCTCTTACTCCCTCTCTACCACTCTCCCCCTCTGTTCCTCTCTCCCTCTCCATTTCTCTCTCTCTCTCTCTCTCTTTACCTCTCTCTCCCTCTTTACCTCTCTCTCTTGCCATCTTTAACTCTCTCCCCCCTCTTTACCTCTCTTCCTTTTTACCTCTCCCATCTACCTCTCTCCCTCTTTACCTCTCCTCCCTCTCTCTCTCTCTCTCTCTCTCCCCTCTCTCTCTCGCCCTCGCCCTCCCTCTCGCCCTCCCTCTCCCTCTCTCCCTCCCTCCCTCCCTCCCTCCCCTCTTTCCCTCCCCTCTTTCCCTTCCCCTCTCTCCCCTACCCTATTTCCTTCTCACTCTATATATCTCTGCCTATCTGTATCTCAATTTTGCTCTCTTGTCTATTATACCATTTTTTTACATATGAGAAATGAGAATGATCTCATGACACAAAATTTAATCATGGCTTTCTACAGGGACAGTGCAGAAGTGTGTGTGTATGTGGGGGGGGGGAGGGGGGCATATCACCATGCAAATGTGAAGTTTACCATGATGCCTGTAGGGATTGATAAATTATTCGTGAAGTAGGGTCGGGACCGCTGTAGCTCAGTTGGGAGAGCGTCGGAATCTTGATCGCAAGGTTGTGGGTTCGAATCTCATAACTGGCGCAATTTACCGAGTCTACCCGCGGCCAATCAGCGTGAGAGGTTGGCGTCGCTGTATGACCTACGGGTTAAATGCACAGTAAAAGAAATTAAGATTCAATTCGTGAAATGGTGTGGAACATACTACTTCCTGGGTGCTCAATCAACATCCTCCTCCAAGAAGTCTCAACATCCTGCTCCTTGGAACCCACAACACGGGCTGGAAATTGGGTTTGAGGCATCAAAAGCATTTTAAACAACACTAATTCTGTTGCAAAATTTGGCATCCTAGTGTGCTTCTTTCATCATATCACACCTAACAAAAAAAAACATTATTTGAACCCTGCCTTTAGGTGTTGCATAACAATAAACACCAAAATTGTCATGTCCCACCCACATCCAGAATCTGTGATGGCATTGGTGCTTTTTGGCACACATTTATTCCAACCAAGTTATTTCCCAGTGGATCGATCAGGGAAGTATTTTCCATTTGAAGATAGTCATGGAACAAAAAGAGAGCATAATTCAATGTTTCCTACACAAAATAATTGCCTAAGGAACTCTAACTTCCATAAGTGTCACAGGCCATACAATGAGAAATAAGTAAAAACATGTACAGCTTGTCAAAGGCATGATACGTCAGTCTGTGCCGTTATCTTTGGCAGTAATCTGCAGCTTGATACCATATCTCAATGATGGTCTGATAGCCAGGTGATCTGTTGGTAGGTATGGGTGCAGGTGGGATAGGGCCAGTAATCTGACCATGCTGTTGTTGATGTCTAGGAGTTAAATGTTACCAACATCAGCAGCATCACTGAGGAAGAAAATGTTTCAACTATTGTTACAATTATGATCACTTCTCTCCACTTTCATCCTTACAAATATATATATATATATATATATATATATATATATATATATATATATATCACAAATCATAAAGGTATTCCCAAATTGTTCACCACACCCCCTACAACTTTGACAAAACTTGTACACTGGCTTACCAATGGCCCATACTACAGTTATCTTTTTTTTTGGTTTCTGGGTCAAAGGTGGTCACAAAATGCATGTTAGGAACCGTTTGAATTCATGGAGGAAGGTCGTACAGAAAATTGTTTTATCTTTTAGTGGTAGCAATTAGCTTACCAAACTTATGTAATTTGAATCAAAAGATTTGCCAATGCAATAAAACATGAGTGTGGTCTTGTAAAATTGTTTAATACAATGAAGAATGGCTCTTAAGTGTCCCTGGGTTTTAGACATTGCGTGAGACGAAATGTACGACCCTCAATATACCAGGAGGTGCTGAGTTTACATCAAAAGTAACGCTAGGGATTATGCTATATTACTCAACGTTTCTGCCAGGAGCCATCGTCAGTAGACTCCTGATCAGGAGACTCCTGACGATGGCCCCTGGCCGAAACGTTGAGAAATATAGCATAATCTCTAACGTTACTTTTGATGCAAACTCAGCACCTGGTATATTGAGGGTCGTACATTTCGTCTCACGCATGGTCTTGTAAAGTCAGCATTTGACGTCGTGACCTCGGAGCGTTTTATTAACCTCGTGACCTTCTAACAAGTCCAATTTGGATATTTTTCAGTTTTTAGCTGATTGATGCCCAATCGATTGCCTATCTGATGTCTTGTTTTCTTGTATAGCTGAATCTGTAAGGGTGTAACAGTTAGCCATGCCATGTTGAGTCACGGCTTGCGATTTTGTACCGGCAAAAGGTCGCGCCAGCGGCTTGCTACGGCCACGTCATCGTTTGTAGTAACGATTCTGTTTTGCCGCTTTGGCTTATTGAATTTCTTGCAAGGCGCCTTATTGCTTTTATCGCCTAAATTGGCAGGGGGATATTGGGCAACTGTGCACTCGCACATACCCTTAAATCATGCTCCCTTTCTCTACACACCATTCATACGCGTCACCCGAATTTATGTAGTAACGATTATGTTGTGCCGCCTCGGCTTACTGCATCAGTGTCCTAAAATTACTTCACCATTAACTGTGTGGATGAAGGAAGAAGTTGCTTGGGAATAGTGAAAGATTGGAAGACAATAAAGGATCGCCACTTAAGGATTAAAAAAGCGGAATGCCTTTCACTTCAGTCACATGCATTTTACATTATTTAGCAGTCGTGCATATAATGACTGCCCACACATGTGGCAAAATGGTAAAAACCTAAGACAAGGATGAAATAGCACAATCCCATTAACTGTGACTTTCCAGGCCACATGGTCAATTATTTTACACTGTACTGCATTTACTGCATTTATTGCCAGGCGTCTTACTGGAAAACGAGCTTTAAATGCCAGAGGGGTCTTGGGCAATGCGTGGCGATGGGACGTAGTCTTTGTTCCTTCTCGCGCACCCCACCAATTGCCAAAAGTTATTGCGCAAGGTATGACCTAATTGGTCATTTCTCATCAACGCCCTACTGTATAGTCGTCTTATCCGAGCCGGCATCGTCATCCAACATGATTGATCTAAGGGTTGATCTCAACGACCAATATAAAGCTCTACCCACCCCCCCCCCCTCCCTCTGCCACATGTGCTCACAACGGCGCGAGCCGTATATATAGACTATCCCGACGAGTGGTTAGGTAAGCTTAGGAAGGAAAGCTGAATGCACCTCCGGGAGCGAGCCATCTCTTGTACTCGCTCTCGTGACAACTTGACTATAGACTTTGGACAGTGTCGTGTGTGTTGGTGCTGCACAAGTGCGTTCTACCGCGTTGATCTGCGTCAGCTGACTCGCTATCTGACATAACACATCTAACCGTAAGGCCCCTGAGTTGGATCGAGTGAGACTATCTGCACGGCGCGAGGCTCGACTATTTTGAATGGACTATGAACATATTGTACCGATTGGCCCGTCCGTTGAGTGGAAGCGCATTATCGATTTGGCTTCCGGAACGTCATCGGTGCGGAATGTTGAGAACGACTGGGCTCTCGGCGATCTCTGCACAGCACCCAAGTTCATAGGTCGCATGTCGCCGGCAAGAAGAGCCGACGCGGGCTGTCAACCGAAATCGGCGGGTAGCTACACCCTCTCACCTTCTCCTCCTTTCCCCTCTTCCCTTCTCCCCTCTTCCCTTCTCCCCTCTTCCCTTTTACCCTCTTCCCTTCTCCCCTCCCCTCTCCCCTCCATCTCCCCCTCTCACCTCCCCTCTCGCATCCCCTCTTCCATCTCCAAACCTCCTATCCCCCTCTCCCCTCTCGCCCTCTCCCCCTCTCCCCTCTCCCCTCTCCCCTCTCCCTCTCCCATCTTCCCTCTCCCTCTCCCTCTCCCTCTCTCCCCCTCTCACTCTCCCCCTCTCACTCTCTCTCTCTTTCCCTCTCTATATCTCGCTATCCCTCTCTTGTGATTATGCCTTTCTTACGTATGAGAAATGAGAATGATTGTCTGATGGCATACAGCAAATTTAGTCATAGCTTTCTGGCGGGAGCAGTGCAGGAGTGTGTGTATGTGGGTGGGGAGGGGGAGCACATCGCCATTCAAATGTGAAGTTACCATGATGTCTGGGTGCTGCATAAGAATAAACACCAAAAGGGTCATGTCACGCCTACATCCAGAATCTGTCATGGAATTGATACTTTATGGCACATATTTATTCAAACCATGTCATATTTCGCAGTGGATCGATCTGGGAAGTATTTTCCTTTTGAAGCTAGCAATGGAACAAATAGAGAGCATAATTAAATGTTTCCTGCACAAAATAATTGCCAACGTAACTTGACCTTTCATAGGTGTGTCACAGGTCACTCAATGAGGAATAAATCAAAACACATGCAGCCTGTCAAAGGTAGGAGACATCAGTCTGTGCCAGCATCTATAGCATGTCAAAGGTAGGAGACATCAGTCTGTGCCATCATCTATAGAAATAATCCGCAGCTTGATACCATACCTCAGGGTCGGTAACCTGACCGTGCTTTTGTTGGTGTCTAGGAGTTAAACTCGCTGTATGACCGAAGCAGTCGAAGCTCCCCTAAGCCCAAATAACCTAGGAGAATGATTGTCAACATCAGCAGCATCGCTGAGGAAGAAAGTGTTTGAACTATTTTTGCAATTATGATCACTTCTCTCCACTTTCATGCTTACAAATATGTATATATATATTTGGGTGGTCCTTACTTATAAGGGGACATTTTTCTCTCGAATGTTCCATGGGGCACTCGCCCAAATTTTTCCTTTTGGTGAGAAAACATGGTGGTGCAAATTTCATTTGGATACGTTAATATTTACTGTTGGCGCCCGGTCCCCGACTCTGAACCCTGGTAATCCAGGTCCCCCGGTCTAAACCGAGTATGAGCTGCTCCAAGGCAGGGGTCTCGTGGTGCCCATCCCACTTATTGTCGACTGTTTCGGGAAAGAGTAGCCATCCCGATATCGGGGAACGCAGCTCGATGTTCGGAGACGACCTGAAACAGGAACTGGAGCTGATCCTCCTTCTTGGTCAGGAGCTTGTTGTACTCTTGAATCGGGGCGACTCCTCTATCTGCGGTGTCGATGGCCACTGACAACGCAGATAACTTCCGGGCTGTTTCTTGGAAGGCCTCTTTTTCTTGACATGTGGCAGGATCGGTCCCCAGGACATCATCATCCAGGCCAAACCTTTTGAGAGACTCCTTAGTCCTCATGGAGACGAAGGACGAGAGCGTCTGCTGGCAGTCGCGTAGATCGAGCAGTGGTCTCTTCACGTGATCTGCTTGGCCCTCCCCCAGCGCAGCCACCATGGCCATCCTCTCTGAAAGCAGGATCCCGGTGTCAAAAAGGCCAGAGCCACCAGGACCACTGACAGATACCAAAGTTGATGGCGGAAATTCTCCGAGATGGCTTTCCATATCGCCAGGTTAACCCCGACGTATTGAATCAGACTCTTAATCAGGGCCAGGTCTCGACGAGGAGCCTCCATCGGAATAGGGATGGATAACCAAGCTTTCAGGTAGACCATCATGACGAAGAGAGCCACCTATCTCATCCCTCGCTTTTCACGAGCCGTGAGCTGGATTTGTGCTCGGAACAGCCAGCTATTGATGCTGTAGAGGGCCTTGGACAGCCAGCGGGCGTGATGGTACGCTCCGGGTGCCATGAACCGAACACATCGCGAGGAACTTTCCCCAAGAAAATGAGGGCGAGCTCCAGGAACTCCCTGTAGTCGTCTCGGGGGTCGCGATTGGTCAGCTGCGAGGTGCCAAATGGCGTGACCCGCTGGATCAGGTCTGGGGGCAGGTGCTGGCGAAGGCTCTTATCCTCGGGTGCTGCTTGGTATAAATTGTAGCCGAAATGAATGCCATCTAAAAGCTGCGAGGTCACAGGTCACGATGGTTATGTTGTCAAGTACGCTAGAAATAAACAAGGTCATGTGTGAATCGTTCACCTGGCTTCGAAATAGTGGATTTTTGTATGTTGCAGCAGTGGTCGATATGGGTCTCATTTTGAAGTCCTTTGCTGATATATTGCGACCATATCAAGTTTAATTGCATGAGATGTCACAGTGGAAGGTGGTCAGGTGGTCGCATATGAGCCAGCCACCTGCGCTTAAGTTGAAACCTGAGGACAGGTCGTTGAAACTAGAGCACTTCGTTTAGAGATTCAGCAATGCTATACACTTGTCATGTAGGTCACAAAGATCACATTTGGATAGTTTGTTTTTTTAACGATACCACGGTTTACGGAACCTTGTATGATTTGGTTACGGGCTGGTATTCCGGTGTCGTTGGGATTGTTGATGCATGAGCCACGAGTTATCATCCCTCTGTCGTTACCTTTGTGTTTTTTTTTTAAGATGTAAGTTGGTTTTTATTTCAAGGTTAGGTCAGCGTGCATGCCATGTGACCTCTGCGACCTCACATAATGGGTTTTGGCACTGTCGTGATATCTGAACAATCGGTTTTCTGTGACTCATGCCAAATACCGTCTCTAATGCACACACAACCTTCATTTTGAAGTCTAGGGGTAAGTTGCTCAAATCAAATGGGACGAGTAGCCTAGGGGTAAGTTGCTCGTCTCAATCGAAATGTTGTGGGTTCGAGTCTCACCTGTCGCTACTCTTCGCCCGCGATCAATCGGCGTGAGAGATTGGCGTCGCTACATGACTCAATGGTCGATGTGTCGTAAAACCAATAACCAGCCAGAAGTCAGGTCACGGTCCCATTTGTGACCTCTATGGCCTCCCATACACTTACATGTGGCTACATTGGTATATGAGAAGAGTGCTTTAAAACGAGACCGATATCGGACATATTCTGCAATGTACCGGAACATACTATTTCGAGGTCAGGCCACGGACCAAGATGTAATCTCTCTGACTGATGTCGCACTTAGGAATATGATCATCGTACTATATGAGCGAACAGCTGTAAAGCAACACTCATATCGGATTTGTTCATAGTCATGCACTCTCCGGAGGTCAGATCAGACCATAACATTTCGCATGTGACTCATCATGGAGTCAGTTTTACAACAACAAAAACTGATTCCAACGGTCAGACAGTTGATGGGGAACTATGTGACATGGGTTGTTCGGTGAAAAGAAACATGACTTTTACAAAAAGTCGTGAGGTCCATACAAGTTCACGAGTTAACATAACTTAAAGTTGACCTCAGCGATTTGTAATAGCTGAATAGTAATGGCCGAATCGTAATATGCGCCATCGATAACCACATGCTCCAAATGTAGGCAAATTCGGAGGGAGTATAGTGAACACGCCTAAATGATTTGTCCTGGAATCACCTTCCTGCGACTCGTATCTGCACCTACGCCTTGAGGGGCCCTTGTGGGCTCCTCCAGTTGTTGTAGTTCAAGCTTGATGCTCTTCACATTTTGCCCACCTCTGACCTCAGGTCACAGTGACCTGAATGGCTGCGGCATCTTCTGTGAGTCATTTTCCCATTGGTTAATCTCAAACGCCTAGCTAGTTTTTTTTTGCCATGGACAAGCAAATATTGAAGGAAGAAAACAGCTGTTGTCTCGGGCTGTTGTGAATAGATAATGCAATGAACGTAGTGTTATTGGATGATGAGGGGAAAATTTATATACTGCGCTCCCCTTAGGCGTGTTTTATTTGATGTTTATCGTTGGTTGGTTATTTACCCGACACCAAAGCTTGCCTCTTTTCACCATTAGCTCCCCGTCCCCGCCTTAGAAAACCTTGGCCGCGCGTTTGTTCCCGGGTACGAATCCAGCTGACAAACATTGGGGTGGGCTTGTCTCATCAACGACAATCTTGTCAAGTATTGAAAGTCGTGTCAGTCAATTTCAATGTTCGGAAGCTGCACACCCTTGGGTCGACCCAATGTTAGCCAATTTTAAAAATTCCTCGGGTTTGGACATGACGTGAATAGAGGCGAGTTGCAACCCTGAGTTTCTGAATAAAATACATCTAGGCTAAAACTCAGTGAGTTGCAAACAGTCTTACTTCACCTAAAATGTGACCGTCCTTGGGGGGGGGGGGGCGTTGCGCTCACGTCCATCGGGCCGATCCTTGGCGGCTAAGTGATTGTGAACCCTGTTTCGGTATGAGCGTCAGCACAAATTTTGAGTGTGGGGGGGGGATTGTGATGCAGTTTTTAGGTTGATTTAATTCATGCAACACCATAGGCGTAATGTTAAATTTCACGAAGTGCGCAGGATGCCCATTCCCCACCCTGGCGACGCCCATGCCCATGTGCACCGGCTTACTTTTCAGCGACATCTGTTGTCACGGTCGGCATCCAAACATATTAACCAGCGCGGACGGTTGCGCCTCAGGACAGCGGCCGCCGGAGGCTCCCTGTGACGGGTTTCCGTGGCCAGGAGGGGCTGGCGGCGTGGCAGTTGGTGTGGAGAGGCGGCGCCGTGGGGGTGACAGCGGACCGTCCGCATCCCGGGGAACCTCGCCGGTGGCCGCCCACCTGTCCAATGAAGGTGTTCTGCAGCCGTCGGAAGTTTGCGTGAAGGAACAACAGGCTGACAACAAGAGCATGCGCGACGCGAACGTGAGACGATCCGCGGTCTCCGATCACTTTGGCTCGTCGGAGGTTCGGAAGATAAAAAAATAACGGCGGCACAAGTGTGGAAGTGTCGAGTGCGTGTGCATGGTTGCAGATCCGGTATCCGTTGCGTGCGCCACCGTTCTGCGCGTGAGCCGCTGCCAGCGCCTTGCAAAGGCGACACGTGGTGTAGTGAACAGTAGGCCGCCATCGCTACCTTGCCGGCCAGTAAATCGTAGTGTCTACGGGAGCGCGCCTCGTGTCCAAGGTGGGCGCACCACTGAGTGGCTATTAGCTCGCGACGTCATACCGCTCTGATCCTCACACCTCGTCTCGGGAGTGGGAGGTTGTTATATATATATATATATATATATATATATATATATATATATATATATATATATAATGTCCTCCAAACTGATCGCCGCACGAAAATTGTGCCATCGGAAAGCGCTCGGCGAGTAGGGCCGAAACCACAACATTGTATTCCTTAACCCGTCCCGTCTCGGGGGGGGGGGGGTCTTCAGCCGCCCCCTTAGGTTTTTCGCGGATAGCGGACGAACGGCGTGCGGCAGTGCGCCCAAATTTGGCATACCTTTTCCCACATCAATTTGACATGCTGATTAAAAAATGTTAGGTCTCGTCATCTAGGGTCAAGGAGTTAGTCAAGGTCAAGTGAGGTCACCAAAAATGTTCAACCAGTCGTCACGCTTTAACGGATACAGATATTTTAATCAAATTTTCAGCGTTTGCTTATCTTTACGGGTGCAATAAAACGTATGAGTTGATTTTCTTATTTTTTGACCACATAAATTTTGCGTATTTGTCAAATTGTAGTTCAAATACAGGATTCTGGCTGAAGTAAGCATTTTTTATTAGGGCAAGTTGACTTCCAACAACGTTTCCCGGTCTGCTCTACCCATTAGAAAATGAAACTTTAAGGAAACTTGAAAACTCAAAATTTTGAAATTTTCGAAAAATATATATATTTTTTTTTTTTTGGGGGGGCAAACAAACATGAACATGAAAGAGCCAGCAGTGTGTGATAATGGCAAACATGAAAAAACAAATTATAGCCCTGGTCGATTTCGCTGTCCTTTTCTCATTCCAAATAAATTTTGTTTTTTCATATCCCCAAAATGAACTCCCCAGTCAAAAACATAATGTAAGTCGTGAAAATCTAGCCCCCCTGGTGACGTCACTTTTGGGGGAAAATTGTTTTGGAGGGTGGACCCGGACCCCACTCGTCGAGCGCTTTCCGATGACACCGCCTTCGTTTTCGTGCGATGCTTAGTTTGGATTTTAGAGGGGGTCTTCAGCCGCCCCCCCCCCCCGGAGACGGGGTGGGAGGATTTGACCGGAAAGACGGCGCGGGTTAAAAGGTGATCACTAGGGGTGGTCACGATCGACATCTTTTTGGCTCTGGGAAAGTTTATTTAAAAAAAAAATATTGGAAGCAGAAAAGGAAAGCAAAATGGACCATGGCCCCAAAATGTTCGGGAACCCACATAAAAAAACGAAATTTGGATTTCGGGTATTTTGAATTTGCGTTTCTTCACTATCCGCAGCAAACCTTTGAGGGATAGAAAGACCCGCCAGGACTGCGCGGGTTAAAATGTCACTGGCAGTAACCTTTTCAGTCATCTTTGGTCAAGTTGTTGGCCGTCCAACACCTTCTCAAAACGCGACATGGCCAGCCAACCTTGTTCCGGAAACTACTCTTGAAACAATTGACAGTAACAACAAAAAACAGTAGCATTTGTTTTATCTCTTGAAGATATTGAAAGTATTGAAGTATTGACTGTCACTGGTCTGGTGTGATCAGCAATTACCAGAGGACCATATTAGATCGCCTGTCGCCTTACACATATCTGCCAGGGGCGGATGTAGTGGAAGGCTGGGCCATGTGCCCCCCGTGGAAGGCAATGCCCCTCAACAAAAACTAGTGCACCTTTACCACCCCCCCCCCCCATGCGCAACGGGTTTTTCAGCCAGAGGTGCCCTTTCAGTGTGATCAATTGCACCTCTCCTGCCCAACGGAATTTCAGGCAAAATAGTGAAATATACATAGGCTTAATTACCGTTCTGGAAATGCTACCAGACCTGTGGAATGAAATGGCCCAGATCCAACCACAGACATCATTCGAGGAGTGATGCGCGCTGAGACGATGGTGTATGCTGCATGGCAAGAATGGACATGGGGCCCCTATGCCCCTTCCACTATTTCTGAGATTCATCCTCACCACATTGAAAATGCATCTTCCATCCGCTCTGTTCGCCACCGTTTTCGTCGGGTGAAAAGGCACACTCCACCAACTAACCTGAAGGAAAATAAAGTGTGAAGCATCATTTGGGGTGCTGGATGAGGGAGGGAAATGCGGGCTATGGGCCTTCCTTTCTATAGGTGCAGGATCGAACAGCGTACCTGTCGTGACAGGAAACTGGCGGATCGGCTGCATCTGTACTCTTCTGGCAGCCCATACACGCATGCACTTGCGTCCAATCTTGGGCAAGTGCATAAGCTTCTGAAACAGGTAAAAATGTATCGATCGGACACTGCATTGCAATTTAAGATGCATGCTCGATATTTGATAGACCAATTGCTTAAATACTGCTTCAATTTCGGGATGCGTGCATTGATCGAATACAATCGATTCGCTTCAGCAGAATTCGACCGAAATCTTGTCGACACGTGGCTCATCATTAGAAAACGGAATTTGAACATTGAAAAACGCATTTCCACATCATGCCGCGCCGTGAACGAAAAGTTGCCAATAATTTAGAATATCATTTATATTTGCAAGTTCGTACCTGTTTATTTCGCGGACTTGCCCTTGGTCAGCCAGCTGCCGCCTGCTCAGGTGGCACGTCACGGCCGTCGTCGATGGTGTCTGACCTGTCGACACGTGAACGGCTCTGGTCCCCATCCTGGTGCACGAGATTGACCCTGGCAATTAACCCCGCCACGTCACTCTTGCATTGCATCTACAGAATGTATATAAGAACCCTTCCCCTCGGGGCGTCTGTAGCTCAGCGGTTACGCTGAGCGTCTGGCAGGTCAAAGGTACGGGATTCGATTCCCCCGGTGCCCGCCCTTCCTGCCGGGGTGAGAGGCAGCCAACGCCATATGGCCTCAGCTGCTGAGTGCGTCGTAAAGTCACAACCATCACCCCCCCCCTCCTATCCGAAATACATCGCGACGCCTGCATCCGTACACTCATTTTAACTCGCCATACTAGTGACCAGTAGCGCATTGCGGCTTTCTGACACGAGGGGAGGGGAGGCACATAATTCTAGCATGGGTTCCGGAACGTATGCTCTCACCCTATGACGCTTGGGTGCACCGCGCCCTTACATGAGGACATTTGCCATCAGCATTATGGTGGAAGGAATCCACTTACAAGGATCTCACCCAGCCAAAAGCTTAACCCTTCGCCTCGAGTGAATTTCAGACTCGTCGATCTTATTCAGTTACTAATGCAACACGAACTGTATTCGTGAACGGAGCCCCGTATGGGGCTGTACTCTTCACAGCATTGGAACTGTAGACAATCCGCTGGTAGAGTGGCGATAATTAGACATTCGTGAGCGTTTGGATGAAATCATACTATCTGAAAGTGGTGCACTTACATGCTTCTTGAGAATAATTGTACTTCACATCCTTAAAATATTACGGGGAAGGTAGAAGTATTCGTCCGCCAAAAAAGTATTCCAGCCGCGGGGCGTCACAGTATCTCGGCCAGGCGCCCCTCGCCGACCGCCGGCACGGCCGATACGGCGCACTGTTGGCCCTGCTCTCTGTTCTAATCTCCATATGCACGCACACATGCGTGCGCGCATGCACGCGCGCACACACGCGCGCACACACGCGCGCACACGCACACGCATACTGGGGTCACTCCGATCTGCGCGTCCATGGAAAACTGTTGGTCTCCCTGCAATGTACTAATACAATTTTGGAGACTTCTGACTATGAGTGCAATGCTTGCGAAATGCTGCATTGCGTGCCATAATGAGTTAATGTGCAGTGGCTGGTTGGCACAGACTTCCCACCCATCCCTCCTCTTTGATTCCTTTCTCACTTTCGCCAGTCACATACGCGGGACGGAATTTGACGGCTCTTTCCTTTGCTTCACCCTTCACCTGGGCCTGTCTACGCCGGACTTAGATGTTGGAGAGCGGCGTCCGTGACACACGCGCCGTACAAATCGTGATCTCCAATTATATGTACTCAGTCATGATTGGTTAACGTCACTGATTTGTATGCGTAACATAAATTCCTGTCGCTCTCAATTTTAGTTACGCTTTGTACAGGCGGCGAGACTCTTCCACCACGACCGACAGTAATCATGTCCACTTCCGTTGTCGTCGCACTTCGGTTTCCATGAAATAGCTCTGGGTCTCCACGCCGACCTGACGCGGGGAAGACGTGGCATCCTGTAGTATGGTGACTGGGCTGTGGTGGCACAATGGATGAGTCGGGGTATGACCGGGAGGCGGCCGTCGATCGCGCCGTATTAGGGCATGGCCCAGCGATGACCGCGTCATGTCTGGGTGGGGGGTGACACGCCGGAGGCGGGGAGATAGCCCCCGGCTGTGGTGTGAGTCAGTCGGTTCGCAGGCTCCGACGCGAATACATGAACCCGGCACGTGAAAGAGACTGCAGCTACAAATCCCCGGGCAGGTCCTGGTCAGGCCCCAGCTGGGCTCGCGCGTGCCGCCGTGTGCGCCGCCGCCCGAGCCCCAGCGTCAGCCCGAGTCCCAACACCAGCGCCAGCCACGCGGTCCAGATGACGGTACCCGTGGGCCGGCGGCGGACGCGGTCCAGATGACGGTACCCGTGGGCCGGCGGGGGACGCGGTCCAGATGACGGTACCCGTGGGCCGGCGGGGGACGCGGTCCAGATGACGGTACCCGTGGGCCGGCGGGGGACGCGGTCCAGATGACGGTACCCGTGGGCCGGCGGCGGACGCGGTCCAGATGACGGTACCCGTGGGCCGGCGGCGGACGCGGTCCAGATGACGGTACCCGTGGGCCAGCGGCGGACGCGGTCCAGATGACGGTACCCGTGGGCCGGCGGGGGAGGGTCCAGATGACGGTACCGTGGCCGGCGGCGGACGCGGTCCAGATGACGGTACCCGTGGGCCGGCGGCGGACGCGGTCCAGATGACGGTACCCGTGGGCCGGCGGCGGACGCGGTCCAGATGGCGGTACCCGTGGGCCGGCGGCGGGACGCGGTCCAGATGACGGTACCCGTGGGCCGGCGGCGGACGCGGTCCAGATGACGGTACCCGTGGGCCGGCGGCGGACGCGGTCCAGATGACGGTACCCGTGGGCCGGCGGCGGACGCGGTCCAGATGACGGTACCCGTGGGCCGGCGGCGGACGCGGTCCAGATGACGGTACCCGTGGGCCGGCGGCGGACGCGGTCCAGATGACGGTACCCGTGGGCCGGCGGCGGACGCGGTCCAGATGACGGTACCCGTGGGCCGGCGGCGGACGCGGTCCAGATGACGGTACCCGTGGGCCGGCGGCGGACGCGGTCCAGATGACGGTACCCGTGGGCCGGCGGCGGACGCGGTCCAGATGACGGTACCCGTGGGCCGGCGGCGGACGCGGTCCAGATGACGGTACCCGTGGGCCGGCGGCGGACGCGGTCCAGATGACGGTACCCGTGGGCCGGCGGCGGACGCGGTCCAGATGACGGTACCCGTGGGCCGGCGCCGGCGCCGGCCGACGGTGCCCATCCCGAATGTGCGTGTGTGAAAGTGTCGACACCAAACACCGGCAAGCTACTCTCGCTGTAAATCTGAGCAGTGCGCGCGGCGTGAGAGTAGCGTATGCGCTGTGGCCGACAGCCAGCAGTGTGTGCTGCTCACCTCCAGTGTAGGTTATGTGTGTGTGGGCACCTCGCGGCACTAGTGCTGTACTGGCGCTGTGCCCACAGTGACATGTCCTAGGACACCGTGTCATGCTGTCCCCTCCCAGAGCACCGTGGCATGATGTCCCCTCTCAGAACACCGGATCCTGTTGTCCCTTCCTAGGACATCGTGTCATGCTGTCTCCTCCCAGAGCACCGGGTCATGGTGCCCCTCCCAGAGCACTGGGCCATGCTGTCCCCTCCCAGAGCACCGGGTCATGTTGTCCCCTCCCGGAGCACCGTATTATGCTGTCCCCTCCTAGGACACCGGGCCATGCTGTCCCCTCCCAGAGCACGGGTCATGCTGTCTCCTCCTAGGACACCGGGTCATGCTATCCCCTCCCGGAGCACCGTATTATGCTGTCCCCTCCTAGGACACCGGGTCATGCTGTCCCCTCCCAGGACACCGGGCCATGCTGTCCCCTCCCAGAGCACGGGTCATGCTGTCTCCTCCCAGAGCACCGGGTCATGCTGTCTCCTCCCAGAGCACCGGGTCGTACTGTCCCCTGCCAGAGCACCGGGTCATGCTGTCCCCTCCCAGAGCACGGGTCATGCTGTCTCCTCCCAGAGCACCGGGTCGTACTGTCCCCTCCCAGAGCACGGGTCATGCTGTCTCCTCCCAGAGCACCGGGTCATGCTGTCCCCTCCCAGGACACCGGGCCATGCTGTCCCCTCCCAGAGCACGGGTCATGCTGTCCCCTCCCAGAGCACCGGGTCGTACTGTCCCCTCCCAGAGCACGGGTCATGCTGTCTCCTCCCAGAGCACGGGTCATGCTGTCTCCTCCCAGAGCACCGGGTCGTACTGTCCCCTGCCAGAGCACCGGGTCATGCTGTCCCCTCCCAGGTCACCCGACACGGGTGTTTGGCCCGTCTGTGCACACTGCCCGACTCAGCACCGGCACTGGTGTCGACATGGCCGGTGCAATTGTGATGCCCTGAGTGGTGCGGGGTGGCCAGCACAATATGATGGTGTGTTTCGGGTTACGTCCGCTGACGTGTACCGATGCTGGGATGCTGGCGATTGTGCCGGGCGTGTAGGTAAGCGAAGCGCCCTTCAAGCATTATCAGGTGGTTGATGTTCGACCTCTAGGTATTTTCATTTCACCAAATACGTGACGTTATCAGTGGCATCTGGGTAAATACAATTTATGCTTTAGAAGTATGATAACACTTCCCGTCCATATCAACAGCATGGACTTGTTCCTTGTGGAGGAGCCCCCACCCTCTTCCCCACTGCATCCCATGAGCCATGTGTAAAATAATACCAAGATGTCGCAGGATTTACTAGTATCCTGCATACGCCAGCCTTACGCCACTGCATTCAACTTCGAAACATGGTTTCAGCCCGACTGGTTAAAACTAGCTTTGTCGAAATAAAGATCAAGCGAAATGTTAGTTTTAGCGACATTGTCGCGCAGCAGTGTCAACGCACTCGTTCCTCGTGAATTGGGATGTCGGGATGAATATAAATAGCTGTGTCGAGAAAATAATGTTGTACTTTCATTACACTAACTACGAAATTATTTTCCGTATGGAATGGTGAGAACTGTGTAGCGTACGCCTTCATTCTGGCCATGCCGGCAAAACCTCCCCCTCCAAGTGATTTTCAAATGCACTTAGATTTCAGGACATACTGGTTTTTTAAACGCATTGCTTTCAAAGAGTATTTTGCGCTTCACGTATGGCATGCATTTCTTCCCAAACAAATTAAGTACCAGCATACAAGTACCAACATATAATTTTTGCGATTTTTACTTCCCGGTTTTGCCTGTCCAGTTGCCCGTTCATGCCGACATGAGTCGATTAGCCCCGCACATTGCAATGCACATTCCCTTAGTTTTTTTGTGGCGGCGAAAAAAAATGGCGAGTGTTAGCCTGCCGCCGCTCTGTGTAAATGGTGCGGCATTGCTTGTCGGCCATTTGCAAGAAAAAAGAAAGAAAAAAATGGTACAAAATAATTTTGAAAATACATTTACAAATCACTGGGATTGTGATATCACCAGATGGAACATGTCTGCACGTTTTGGCTGTATGCGCCAATTGCTCGTAATTAATTTAATTTCGTGACTCCAAATGACCATTGTTGGATGTTGTATGATGACAAATAGTTCAGCTAGCTTGACCACATAGGTCATCGACTTCTACAGGGTCATTCGAGGTTGTCACCTAACATAACATCAGTGGACTTGGCTTCGGGTCATTTTTATAATAATTTTGACGCTCAAGCTGCATTTCACATGTATTTGTACCCCGGTACAAGAAAATTGTGATTCAGTGCACTTCCGAAGCTACTAGAATAGGATAAAATAGTGGTGCTGCCGTGTTTTGTGTTCCAGTGTTGCTGCCGTGTTGTGTTGCTTTGCTGACGGCTACCGTGTTGTTGCAGTGGTGCTGCCATGGTGTGTTGCAGTGCTGTCGGCTGCCTCGTTGTGTTGCGATGTTGACGGCTGCCGTGCTGTGTTGCAGTGCGATGGCCGGCGTTTGGTGCGACTCCGACTCGGAAGACTCGGCAGAAACTGTGCGCGTGGACCGGCAGCCCGAGGCGCCGCGGCGGAGGCGAGACGGCTCCACGCCCGACCGGCGAGCCCATGTGAACAATTGGCTGCAGACGTCTGCCGACGAGAAAGGCAACAATGTGACGCGTCCGCCGACCGGCCTGCAGAGCTTCAGCAGCATGTTCGTGACGCCGGCCGTTGAGTCGACGGCGGCGCGCGCTGTCAAACGAGAGCGCTCGGAAAACCTGGCCGCTGGATCGGAAAAGGCCGCTGTCGAGGCTGGGAAGCGCGCACCTCCGGCTATGGGACTTGCCGCTGCAACGGCGGGGGAGCCTGCTGGTGCGGTGAAACAGGCGGCAGAGGCCTCGCGTTCGAAGGGGCGTTCCGGATCTCGAAATCGAGATTGCTCAGGATCGGCAGGCAGCCGAGGCTCGAGTGACAACGGAAGAAAAGCGTCCAGGTTAAGTTCGCAGGAACATACTCATGCTGAGATGTCGACAGAGCGCGAAGTGACATCACTTAACCATAGACGCACTAGTGAGTGTTGGCATGTGTCGCGAGGTTTGGCCAATAATGACGATACGAGAAAGCAGGATCAGTCCTCCGTGAGGGACGTACTGCGAGAGGACTCGGTGTCGCGATCTTTAAGTGTGGCGACGACCAAGCACTCCAGTGGGACGCCAGCCACACCGAGATTCAGCGTGGACTCGTGTGATGTTGCATCCAGTGTTTCATCGCATTCATGCGATGTATCATCGCATTCTTCAAGGACTGCTTCGTCACATTCATCTGAAAAGGCTCATGCAACACATCATTCATCAAAGTCGCGCAAACACTCATCAGAAAATGCTCGTGCAAACCATCATCCATCAAAGTCCAGCAAACATTCATCCAGAAAGGCTCGTGAAAGTCAGCATTCATCGAAGCCGAGTAGACATTCATCTGGAAAGGCTTGTACAGAGCATCATTCGTCAAAGTCGAAGTCTGGTACATCAACATCGAAGTCTGGTACATCATCGAAGTCTGGTACATCAAGCTCGAAGTCTGGTACATCAAGCTCGAAGTCTGGTACATCAAGTTCGAAGTCTGGCACATCAAGTTTGAAGTCTGGCACATCAAGTTCGAAGTCTGGCACATCAAGTTCGAAATCTGGTACATCAGCAACGAAATCTGGTACATCAGCATCGCATCAGCGTGCATCATCGATGACATCCACATCGAAGGTATCTCGACGTAAGTCTCCGCAGCCAAAGTACTCTGCTGAAGAAAAGCCAACCAGAACAGCAAAAGCACCCGTTCCGAGGCAGAACAGCCAACACAGTGAGTCAGTTGCGGACGTCGGCGGTGTTCCTGAATCATGGCCTGTCCCCGGCAGCGGGTGTAATCTGCGCGCACCTCCACAACAGTCGGCTGTCTATCCGCCAGTGACGACAGCTTCTGTCTTGGAGCATGCGCGCGAGAGGACGCAGACACTCGCGATGGCCGGGCCGAGCGATATCGGCCCACCACTTGCAACGCAGCCGGAGAACATGCGCCCACCACCCGTGATGAAGTCGAAGGACACCCTCCCACCACCTGTAGCGCGGCCGGAGGACACCATGTCACGGCCGGTGGCGCGGCCGGAAGACATCCTCCCACCACCCGTAGCGAGGCCTAAGGACACCTGCCCACCTCCCATGGCGCTGCCGGAGGACACCCGCCAGCCACTCACTGCGCAGCCTGGAAGCGCCTGCTTATCACCCGCAAGCGGCTTTGATTCTGACGTGGACCTGAGTGAAGATGACGCAGACGGATTTGCCGACCTTCTAGAAGGAATTAATCGCGAAATCTCCGAGGGGAAATATTCAAATTTCAAGGCTGATGATGAGCGGTCACAAGTGAACGGATTACTGGGTGGCACACCTATTGAGCCGCTGCTGAATCTGCGCGCTATCAAGACGGAACAGTGCAGCCTCGACGATGTGGTCGGAGGCGGGTTATCGCCAGTCGCGAGCGGCCCGCCCGTGACGGCAGGTGTAGCGCTGGTCCAGCCGCAAGAACTCGGCGACGAGAACGCAGCCAAATCCTCGCGTCCTGCAGCCGGACGTGCTGCTGAAGATGCCGGCGAGCCGGGTCCGAACGTCGGCCGCTGTCGGGCGCCTGTCGAGAGCGGCGGCGTCGCAGAGAACTCTTTCTCCGTGAACGTCGTAGTCGGCGGCGACCCGACAGCGGCGTCACGTTCTATCTGCGTGGCCCTGGCGCTCCCGCCGGAGGACGGGAGCGCCCAGTGTCGGACGCAAGGTGGTGAGTGCGTGGCTGCCGAGGCGGCAGGCGGTGAACAGCCGCCCGATGACATCCGGTCTGGTTACACCGCGGTGAGGCACCGACCGGCCGGCGCCGCCCTCAACTTCAGACCGATATCGAGCGACGACCAGGAAGACGCGGTCCCGACCCTCCGATCAGTCTACTCGCCCATCTCCAGCGAGGATGAGATGGGCGCACCGGCACGTTTTGCTCACGGTGCGGCTCCTCTGGCAAACGGCGTCGTCGACCGGCCTGCGCTCGTGGATGGCGTTGTCGGCCAGCTGCCGAAGGTGAAGCAACCGATTGCGCCGACAGTAGCCGAGTCCGAAAACATCTTGGAGATGACAATGCACAGCGCAGCACCTGCACTATTCAAGACTCACGACGGTGAGACCCTGGCCGCGAACGGCTCAGCACCGGCTCGAGACGATGCCATCCCCATGGGGAGCATAGTGATCGCGGCGTGGCACGGGGCGGTGCTGGCGGCGGACGGTGCGAGCCCGGCCGTGGGCAGCGCGGCGCCCGCCGGCAGCGATGCGACAGTGACGGAGACCGGCGGTGCTGCCGGAGGCGAGACGGCGGCCGTCGCGTGGTCGAGCCCGGCGCCGCTCGGCGCGCTCGGAGTCGGTCCGCCCGTAACATCCGACACAGACGAGAGAACGTGTCTCGCCTCGGCTGGCCAGACCGTGCAGGCCGCACGCCTGCCCGGCGCAAGTAGCCGTTCGGCGGCGTCCACGCCGACCGAAACCGAGTCGGGAGTGGCCGGAAGAAAATCCGCCTCGGGTGAGAAGCGGCCGGTGGCGTTGCGACAGACGTTCGCAGACATTCAGGGCGTGTTGGATGAGTTGTCGACTGCGGTGCCGTCTGTGCCGGCGTTCGACACCGCTCGCACCATCCTGGCCAACGTGTGCCAAGTTGTCGACCGGAACGCGCCGAGCGTGAACACCCCCGAGACCGACTTCCTCGAGTTGTGCGCGTTTGCCCTCCACGGGATATTGTGCTCTGCGTGTAGTGTCGCCGCCGCGAATTGGCCGCCGATGCAAGCTGAGTCGTCAGCAGGCGAGTCGGGCCGCGAAGGCGAGCGCGTGGCTCGTGCCGACGCCGACATTGCCGATGTCGTGCCACCTGTGGAAGCTGCCTACTGTCGCATCAAGACCGACGACGACTCCAATGCAGCAAGTTCGCTGCCGAAGTCTCGCTCGCCAGTGACATGCTTGCTCATCGGAGCAGGAGTTCCCGAGCATGCGTCAGCTGCAGACCGGCGGCGACACAGCGACGGCACACCTCGCGGCGTCGAAACTGACGAACGGAGTGTCGTTACACCAGGCGGCCAGGCGTGTCATCAACCTCCGGAGTGTCATTCGCGCCCGGGCGCCGTCCTAGCTGAGGATGTCCGCACGTCCGGACCACGTGAAACCGCCTCAATGCCAGAGGAAGTTGAGCGCGGCCACTCCGTAGATCGGATGGAGTTGCTCCTGGAAGCGGACGAACGGCCGCTAAACAGGGTCGATACCAAATGGGAGGCGGACTCGACGGTGCACGCACACATTGAAGAAGAGCCAGGGGATGGAGACACTTCGATCGTGTCGGAGAGTCTGTGTCCAAGTGACGTCATGCCGGCCGGACCTGGCGTCATCTCCAGCGGAGGCACAGTTGATCGCGAGAGCCGTCTGCCGCCGAGTGGAGAGTCCGCTCGGGAGGGTCCCGGACGGCTGTCGGTCGGCGCCGAGCACGCGCCGGACGTGGCCACAGAACGCGACGACATGACGTCACCTGCAGGGACGCCGCATGCGGCACGCGTTGAGTCGACCACAGCCGAACGTCGCGACGTCTGTGCGCCAACTTCCAGTGCCGTGACAAACCCGCAGAGAGGCGTGAGGATACCGGACTTCAAGCGTAAACTTCTGGAAGGTATGCGAGTTTTGTTTTGTTTTCATCACTGGCGCGGTGAGCACAGTGCATGCCGTCGTAAAGGTAGGAATCTGACTGCTCTGACTGGACGACATCCAGTTTTGACTGACGTGCGTATTTGTACTGTATGCGCAACTCGCAAGCCCGTTGGATTAATGTGGCAGGTGGGCATTTCATGACTGATCTGCCAGCGCCAACATCCTAATCCCTCACATTTCAACCTAGCTGTGTCTTTGAAGTTGCCCAATGCCCTGGATCAGGCTGCGCATCCGTTGAGCCAGTCGGTATATGATGCATACATCGACCACACTCCCGATCAGGGATTTTTGCATGTTGACGGTCGAACATTCTACTCGATCGCTCTCGGGCTGTGCCCACTGTACCAAATGACCGTGCTCACTATTTTTGGATATGATGCGAAATACTAAAATGGTGTTACAATAGGGGAGACTGCGTGAAATCCTGGACTGATGACAGGGGCGGATATAGAAATACGTCGGTATTCCTGTTTGAGAATGAAAAAAAAACTATGAAAGAAGTTTATCTAAAAAAAAGATATCGCCGGACGTTGGTAGCTCTCAATGTGTCATTTTATCACCATACTTTCCCAATATAATGCTCTGATGGTTCTGGAAAAAAGCTCTCGTGACAATTTCCACCTTCCTAAAATCGGTTATTGATGGGGGAAGTAAGTGCGCTGTTTTTGCTTATGGTTGAAGGGCGTAGGAAGAAAAAGCGTTTTTGATTTGCGTTAAGACGGTTGCATGGACAGACGTACCTGATCCAGCCCGTCCCCATATTCCAAATTTAGTACGACGCCGCCAATATTTGCCACATTGCTTTGACCACCAGCAATCTGTCTCGTACATCTTGGCAACATCACGGCAGAACGTGATTCTGCAGAATAGCGAGGCCCTTTGAACATCGCTGCACAGCGTGGGAAAAGTGGTTCGCTGACCCGGAGTCGGAGAATAAAAAATTTGTATCGGAGCCCTCCAAGAAAAAGAAGATATTCCTGCCCATGGAGTCGGAGAATAAAAAAAATGGCCTCAGACACCCCCCCTAAAAAAAAACAGAAAGCTACTGGTGTCGGAGCCCCCAAAAAAAGATGATTGCTGAAAAGCGTACAAGCCGCTTACTTACAAGCATACTTACACCCCTTTACTGGACCCTATGTCACTTCAATTACGCCCACTTAATTCACTCGCACTTACTAGGTTTTTCTCCGGAAAGCTCTCAAAACTTTGTCTCAACCCGAGTATACCCAACCAATCGAGACAAAGATCTTCGCGCAAAGGGAAGGGGACAAAGCAGCGAGGCGAAACGCGCGGTCAAAGTGTGGTCGCTGTGTAAACATGACTGCAATATTTACACAATTTCAAGACCGCTGCTTGACCTCAATTCCTGTCGCTTTTTAATAGCAATTCATATGTCAATACGGTGTTACCTTTTTTCTTCAGTTATATAGGAATCAATACGCTGAAGATATATGTTCCTAATCATGAAATTACGTTGTCTTTATCCTAGATCAAAACATGAATCGGGCGAGACCGTCCCAATAATTTGTTAATTCTCCTACTCTAGTACGGATATTGTCCTGTCCTAACGGCGACGTATCCAAGGGTGGTCAAATGATGAAATGATATATTTTTTTCGTAACTATTTTAAATGACGTCTAATTGTGACCATAAATGGCCCGGAGAACGTAATAACTCCGTACATGCACAGTTACTGCAGTTGCTGAAGTGATAAAAGTACTATTCAGATGCTTTTCTCTTGATGGGTTACTGTAATTTTGCGAATTGAGGTGGAATTCATACCAAAGTAACCCAAGGTCTTTTGCATTTTTTTAAAAGCATTTACATGGCTCCCAAAAATAGGTCTGCCATCAATGAAGTTCGCTAGCTGGTGCTATTTTATGCATTTCAATTCGAAATTGAATGCTCTATTTCATGAAATTAACATAATTACTTAAAACTGTCTGAGATGTCCAGAATTGCGTTCTCCGGTAGTCTCCGATTGGAATGCGGCTGGAGAACAGGACCTCGGGTCCGATATGCGAGTATATGACGTCGTTGTGCATATTTCGAGTTCCACTATGGTCGCAAGATATGGCAGCAAGACGAGAGGTTTCGTAATGGAGATTTTTTGGTGTAACGCCAGTATTTCCCGGAATTATGAAGAAGAATCGTGGTATATTCCAATATTTCCTTCTGAAGCGTCATTTCGACAGAATTCTGAAGACATACGAAAACCTAATCCCTCATATCTTTGTTATTTAGAATGAGACGAGATTGGCGCAAGCCGAATGACGATTCATCTGTGGTTACAGAGTGATTGTGCTGGGCCGCCGTCCTGCCAATGTGAAAATATCCTGGAGAGTAATTGGCTGAGGTAATAACTAGTTCCGAAATTTACATTATTTTGTTCTCTATTGTTTCTATGCTATGTCGATGCTTTTGTTTCGTTCGGATTTGGAGGCATCGTGCACACCAACGATTACCTGAGTAACCCCCGCGAGTTCGGCCTTGATTGGGGCTTAGACTGAGCCAGGACATAGTTTGTTTGACACATGCACAATGCAATCGAAACAACCACCACAAACTTGTAGGTATTCTGATATAACATGATATGATTCCTGGGCAATTGACTGCAACCTGCATTTCATGCCTGATGACCTGCTATGCCATACTCTTCTGTTCTGTTGTCCAGGCTTCTAATTTGTATGATGGACTGGAAACTGCAACTGCATTGTTGGAGCTGTACTGAGATCCTGGAAGCAAAATGTCATCCATAAATTGGCACGTTTCATTCGGAGAATAAAAAAGTTCAACATTTGCAGTCACAATCCTGGAGAATAAAATGTCCTTATGTCTCCATACTCCAGGAGAGGCCCAAAATTCCCACCCTGTCGCTGCATGCATCTGAAGCAGCTCGGGCGCCCCGTGTCACGCCTCCGAACGTCACAAAAACACTATCCTGATGTCGTGGAAGGTCTCCCGCGCGCCACTGAGGTCCTTCGAGAGGCGGCGAAGGCGGTCCCCGGACGACAGAGGCCCAGACCATTTCAAAAAGAATTCCTTGTTGGTTATGGGTTCCAATTTTAGGAGCTGCCGGCGCAAAATGTCTTTCTTATGATTAAGCATACCCATTCTAAGAGCTACCGGTGGGGGGTTGAGCGGCGTGGCACCACACCTATCTAGGGCCGAGCAATTCCTGTACGGGACTGAGCGACACCAGATACCACTATCACCGTGATCAGCTAGCAACGCTTTTGATCAGAAGTTAGGCTGTCGTATTGTTAGTTGCGTAAATGCATGTAAAATATCGATACAAAAAGTACCACTTGCTGCTTTAGCCCTTTTTAGAAGGCTAAAGAAGCACACGTTTCTTCTGCCCCTTTTTGCGCGCCCCTCCAGAGGTTTTCCGCGGATAGTGGTGAATCTCGGGAGGGGTGTGGTAAAAAAATGGTACGCGGCAGCGTGCCGACGTTTCACGTACCTTTTCTCACATCAGTTTGACATGTGTGAAAATGTTTGGGTCAGGTCATCTACGGTTAAGTTATTGAAGGTCAAGTGAGTTGAGGCGTCACCTCAAACATTCAGCCAGTCATGCTTTCACAGATAAAGATATTTGAATGAAACTGTCAACGTTTGCTTCTTTTTAGGGATGCAACGAAATGCACCAGGAAATTTTTTTAGTTTTTGATGACGCATTAGTCTTGCATATTTACTCATTAAGGGGTTCTGGCTAAAGTAAGCATTTTTGTACCATCATGTTTACTTCAAAGAACGTTTTGAGGTCAGCTCTATTCATAAGGAAAATAAAAATGATAGAAAATTGAACTCAATTTAAGTTTTAAAAAAAAAACAAAAACAATTTCGATTTTTCTTTACCCGGAAATTGTAGGGCCAAGGTCGATTTTCTCTTCCCTTTCGGATTCAAAATTTTTTGTTTTTGTTTTCATATATTCCCAAAATGAACTCAACTGAGCCAAAGACATGTCAGTCGTGATCACATAGACATAGTGATAGGCGCAATATGATCAACATGGTCCATGCGCCCTAAAGCTAAAGTAACTAACTGGCATAGACATAGTGATGTCAAGTTTTGAGGGATGGATTTTGGGGGTGGTTTCTGATCCTACTCGTCGAACGCTTTCCGATAACACCTTTTAACCTCCTCTTTTGTCTACGTGCGACGCCTATTTTGGAGGGGGCGTTTATCTATCCCGCCAAAACAATGTGACCGATCTGTTACATCGAATTACATCGAATGACGTGTTTTATATTCGCCACGGCTTTCTGTGACTTGATACGAGCGGGGCTGAAGCCAAAGCGAGTCAACTCTCGTGTATGTGGTGCACGGGAGCCCGCTTGTGTATATGGTACATGAGAGTCCACCCTCGTGTGTATGGCATACCATAGTCCACTCTCGTGTGTATGGCATACCATAGTCCACTCTCGTGTGTATGGTATACCATAGTCCACTCTCGTGTGTATGGCATACCATAGTCCACTCTCGTGTATGTGGTGCACGGGAGCCCGCTTGTGTATGTGGTACATGAGAGTCCACTCTCGTGTGTATGGCATACCATAGTCCACTCTCGTGTGTATGGCATACCATAGTCCACTCTCGTGTGTATGGTATACCATAATCCACTCTCGTGTGTATGGTATACCATAGTCCACTCTCGTGTGTATGGTATACCATAGTCCACTCTCGTGTGTATGCTATACCAGAGTCAACTCTCGTGTGTATGGTATACCATAGTCCAGTCTCGTGTGTATGGTATACCATAGTCCAGTCTCGTGTGTATGGCATACCATAGTCCACTCTCGTGTGTATGGTATACCATAGTCCACTCTCGTGTGTATGGTATACCATAGTCAACTCTCGTGTGTATGCTATACCAGAGTCAACTCTCGTGTGTATGGTATACCATAGTCCAGTCTCGTGTGTATGGTATACCATAGTCCACTCTCGTGTGTATGGTATACCATAGTCCAGTCTCGTGTGTATGGTATACCATAGTCCAGTCTCGTGTGTATGGTATGCCAGAGTCCACTCTCGTGTGTATGCTATACCAGAGTCCACTCTCGTGTGTATGGTATACCATAGTCCACTCTCATGTGTATGCTATACGAGAGTGTACTCTCGTGTGTGCGGTTCAAGAGTTCAGCTGAGCGACTCGGATACAATGTCACGCTTGGGACGTAACCTTTTTGCTACAGGGTTTCACGTTCGAATTTCTTTTCACCCAGTCAGATGGGTTCATTTGTGGTTATTTTTTACAGCAGCTTTTCATCACAATTCTAGTGTTTCATGTTTGCTGAAGCAAGCAATTAATACTTAATACTGAATTAATACTTTCTGAGATTGAAACAGATGTCGAGAACTTGATTTCGTAAGCTGACCACGAATCGACCGTCACGACTTGTACTGCTCGTGAAAGGCGTCCGGGAAACCGGCACACTTACTTACGTATTTTTAACCTTGCAGGTGCATTCGGGAAAGAGTTCGTCGAGCTTCGCTCCGATCGCCAATTGCGCGATATGTACCGCCATTGTATACGGAGATCGGGGAAGCACTTCCACCTGTGTCGGAAGTTCCGCCTCCATTTGAATGAAAACATACGGGAATATTTCGTAGACGTGGAACTGACCCATAGGAAACATGACTGGAAAAAAATTCCTATCAAAGCGCTCATAGATGAGCTGATGACCGGCATGGGGCCGTTTCTGGGACCTGCGGCATGCTTCAGCACTGAATTTCTTCCTCTTAATCCATTCTACAGCAATGCCATAAAAGTGGTCACGCAGGAAGCATCGCACGATGGAAGAACGAAGAAAGCACGAAAAGGGAATCTGGGGAAGTCCATGAGTGTGAAAGACGAGGCAGAAAATGAACATCTCCAACTGAAGAAGAAAGTGAAAGAGGAAAGTAAGATCAGCCATGAGGCCGAACGGAACCAGCCCATGGTGCCCAGCACATTCACACAAGATGGCAACGAAAGCCAGCGCAGTCCCGACATCGGCGTGCATCAGAGTGGTCAACAAAATAGTCGGGTAAGTTATACCGTGGCTCTCCCAGAGCAAGCTGAAGCCGGTCCGGGAACCCATGCTCCAAATAACTTGCTCCCCACGCAGGTGTTCGCATTGGAGGAGTTTGGCGATGACCGGTGCGGTTCGTCAGGTGCCGACGACAAACGTTCGTCTGCGACGAGTCGGCTGGAGTCGGCCGGCGACCTGGCCCTGAAAGAGGCTCTGGCATGCGGCGCATGCGACCTGGAGGACGGCGAGATCCTGTCTTCCGACTCGAGCGACGACGCGGCGGAGAGCGGTGCCGACGACAGGCAGCCGTGGCGCAGCCAGGGCCGGCGTCGGTCGCCCCCGCGGTCCAGCCGGCACCGCAGTTCGCGCGGCTCGTGTCTCGCCCCTCCCGACCGACGGCGGTCCAGATCGCGCTCTGCGAGAGCGGACCCGGGCGATGGACGCGACCCGCTGTCTCTCGGCGGCGAGTGGCGCGGCGACGCCGCGGCGTCGGCTCCGATGTGCGTGCTGAAGCCGCTGACGCCCGTGAAGTCGCCGCTGGTGGAGGTGCCGCTTGTGGATCTGCCGACCCGCGGCGTCGAGCGGAAGGCTGATAGCGCCCGGTGTGCTGGCGCAAATGTCCGCCGTCGGACACGCTCCGCACCCACGGCGGACGGCGAGCCGTTCCCCATGCCGAACAGCCACCGAGGAGAGCAGCTGCGCAGGGCAGCTACCGGTGGACGCGAATGTGCGGACGAATGGTCGGACATTTCTTCGGACGACGCCAACGATGAGGTGCTAATTTCCGGCAAGGACGCTCTGCTAGTTTCCAAGGAACGCGCAAACACGACGAGAATCACAGATCAAGTGGAGTCCAGCGCCAGCGACGCCGCCACTTCGAACGTCCCGAAGCAAGTGATTGACTCGAGGCTGATGCAGCAACGTTGCCAACAACTCCGCGACCGAAATTGTCTGATCACTCTGGCGGCGGACGCCGCCTTGTGTGATGCCTTGGAGCTACCAGAGGAACCCCAGAACGTGCATCAATCCTGGAACGCTTCGAAGCACGAAAACCCGTGCCACGACGAGGAAGCAACGGGGACGACACCACCTGCGGCCAGCAGCGACGAACGGTGTCTCGGCGTCGGTAGTTCGGCCGGCTCGGCTCCAACCGATTCGACCGTTGCTCGGCTGAAGGAGGACGGCCCAGCAGACCAGTCTGGAGCGAAGTCCGCTCAGAGCTGTGACGACCAGCCAGAGGGCGCGGCGCCTCCGCCTCCACCAGCAGACGCCGCCGCCGCCAGTCACGATACTCAGCCCGCCAGCTCAGCGTGTCTGTCACCGGTGGCCGCGCTCGCCCGTGAGCCGGCTGAGGGCCGGCCGGTGGCGGCGGATAGCCAGCAGACGACCACCTCCTGTGCGCCTGCCGGAGGTGGCATGCACGACGCCGACGAGGCGGAGAGCGGCTCGAACGAGGCGCCTGTCGGTAGCGACGCTCGCCCGTTCCCGTTCGTGCGTGCCTTCGAGACGGGTGGTGCGTCACTGACGCCGTTCAAAGGTCGGCCGTCGAGCCCGGGCGCGGCCGACTGGCCGGCGTCCGGTCGGCGCGAAGGGGCACCGCCTTTCGACGTCGAGTCGGAAGACACGATCAAGGTGTTGGAAGACGTGGAGGAGCAGGGGATGGCGCGTCCGGGCTGCCGAAGTTTGCGGCCTGTGTCGCGTGCTGCTAAGCGCAGAAGTGTGGACCGCGACGAGCACCGGCCGGCGGTGAAGCGCAGCAAGACCGACTTCGCAGCAGACGCCGGCAGCAGCGGTGACCGGTAAGACCACCTTATGTTCCGAGATGTTACGCTCCCAGTCGCTGTTGCACCATGGGCTGACCGGAGCATCGTCGTCCATGATATCCGTGTTCCTTCACGATATTGTCATTGGGTCAGGCTGACAACACCAAGCACTAAGCACCAATGCTGGAAATATCTGTGACCGTGTAGTTCTAATTCATAGGTGTCCACGTGGAACTCCAACGCTCACAAGTGTTGGGTATGCAAATGTTCAGATTTACATTTTGTACTGTTTTCTGTGAGGCGTGTGGGAATTTATTTGTATTTTTGCCAACTGACGGCACGGTGTATAGCCGCGCGACCAGATGCTGATTACGCTTTAGAATACTCTTCACATAAAGCTGCATTTGCTGTGTGCAATGGTATCTAAACATGCTCTATGTGATAGCGCATGCTTGGAATATACGATACGGTGCAGTACTGATAGGAGGTCGAATGATATTTTTTAAGTCATGGAAAAAATCGTATAAATCTGACCGGTCTTCGTTTTTTTGTGCTCAGTTTGCCTTCTCCCAGATCCGATTTTCTCCATAAATCTCAGGAGACTGACAGCGCCAGTGAGGAAGATGGGGACATGCCACACGTGAGCAAAATCGGGCTTTCACGAAGCGTAGAAACATTTCGTTAGGGGATCTGAGTGATGTGTCCCAGCGCGCCGAAATCTGACACGTCCATTAATGCACGAATTACAAAGAGTTGCTATCGGGTCAAATGCGGTCACCTGAGCAAAACCAGGCAGCCCTCACGTCAGTGTTGAAATAGTCGTCTTTCGTGAGATGCGAGATGTCGAAACGAGTATGACAGGATGTAGCAATCTGCCATGGAACAATGCTAATTAAAATATCGTTTCGGTCCCACCAGCCCAATTTTGAGCCATTGGTGTATTCAACAGTCCGCTAGTCGTCAGTCTTTGGTGTTTTTGGTGTTCAGTCATGTTTTTGGTTTAATTTATGAGGCACCAAATATATGGATATCTGTGTTAACGATAGCGATTACAATTGCATGGTATCAGCAGATGGCGTTGCTTAACACACCACATCGTATATATTATCGGTATCTGGAATTGTGTCACGAGATACTTGTGAAATAAATCCGTATTGGTGAGCATAAACATGCTACTTGCAGGCAAAATACGCTTAGGAGCGAGTCATGGCTAATTCATAAACACACATCAACAAGCACGATGTCGATACGTCCCTCGAAAGGATATCTATTCAGTGCTTAGAAAGTGACATATTCCATCCAATTCCGCGAATAGTTTATCACTGCTTCACGGAGTCCATGAAGTAGACATTGACATGTCATCTTTACAACGATCTAGTTTCAAATCACGGGCGCAACATGGCCATAACAGTCGAGGTGCCCTAAAGCCCAAATAGCAACTGCAAATAGAATCTCAGCTCCAATAAATATATATGTCGAACAATGTTACTGTTTTTTTAAATATAGAGAACACTTCCACACCGTTATATCGATTAGAGAACTTCTCAAGTTCGAACTTGCATCAAAACTGGCACCGGGAAAGCCGAAAAAGAAATTCAGAATATCCGACTTCTGAAAGATCCATATCCATAGCGGGGTACCGCTCCGCCCCTTGACAATCAAAATACACTAGATAAAACGAGAAATTTGCACGTTTTCACCACGAAAAGGCAGAAATTGTCTCCAAATATACTTGAATACAGCCGGCAGATGAGCGCAGTTCCGTTGGCCTCTTCCCTTGCGTCGAAAAGTTGTGCTCTTACCGTGATATCTCTTCGTTTCATCTAAAATGTTTTTAAAAAACAATGAATGAATTAGGAGAATGATCTTGGGTGCCCTGCTTGGGGATTCTCTGCGGTGCACATGCACACATATACACACAGTAAATACAGACGATTTATATGGTCTGTGTGCGGTTTTTACGTTTTCCGGCACTCATGCGGGATAGACTTGTTCACGAGCTTGTTCCCCGTGTCCCCGCCGTGACCCGTTGCGCGTGAGGTGGCGATATCTCGTGTTACGGGTACAGATGGACAGAGGACTGTTGCGGTGTCACGAGACGAGGCGGCCGTGCCTTCTGAGCGTGCCACCGGATCGGATAATCTGCTGACGGGCCGGTGGTGTCTGTGAACCCGGCTTGGCGGACGTTGGCCGTGGGCTCAGCAGTCGGCGTCCGTCCCGTGACGCGGCGAGCACTCCAGTCGCTCTCATATCCTGGGTAGGAGACGGCGGAGGAAAAGGCTGCCCTGGCGCAAACTTCAGTCAATGACCTAACACGCTCGAAGTACGTCCATTAGCCGACTGCACCATAATGGTGCAACTTCGAATGCTAAATTGTTTGTGCGAAAATTGCCTGCTGTTGTATGGAGAGCTCTATTGGACTACCTGGAGCTGACAATCTGGCCGTCGATGGGCTTCTGGTGATCTTCCCTCGGTACAATTAGTGTCGAGTAGTTACCGTGACGGCCGGTATTGAACCGACGGCATTGTCCTACCGGTTTATTACACTTCTAGAATTGTCCCTTCAATAATCGTTCACTTTATAGATAATTGAACTGCACGCAACGCTGAAATCGAAAGCATGTTCCTTTGAATTTGTGTCCCTGCTATAGTATTAACCGCAAAATGGTATGCGAGTCTGCGCCAGGCAAACACTATTTTGGTCAGATTGCCGGACTCGTCCTTAAAATACGTCTTCCTATGTATAGTTTGTATACATGTATTTAAACACACATACATACATACATATTTGTATATATATATATATATATATATATATATATATATATATATATATATATATATATACACACACATACACATACACACATATATATCACCGGTGTCGGTGTGTGCGTGTGTGTAGGAGGTATTTAAATATGAATGTATGTGCGTATGTATATATGTGGATGTATGCAAGTGTACGCATGCATGTATCCATGACTGTATGTGTAGTGTCCTTAGTCAGTCGAGAAGTCAGGCGGCACTGGCTCAATGTATTGCCTCGTGGCCAGCCACGGGACGGGCAGGCCACGGTAAGTGCCGCCTGGTGCGGCGCGGTGGCCGGTGGTGCGCGTCTGACGGTGCCAGGTGGGCGAGTGCGGCCGGAGCTGCCGGGGAGACTCGGGTGCTGACGGTGCTGTGTTTCGCCAGGTGGGCGAGTGCGGCTGGTGCTGACGGTGCTGTGTTTCGCCAGGTGGGCGAGTGCGGCTGGTGCTGACGGTGCTGTGTTTCGCCAGGTGGGCGAGTGTGGCTGGAGCTGACTGCTGTGTTTCGCCAGGTGGGCGAGTGTGGCTGGAGCTGACGGTGCTGTGTTTTGCCAGGTGGGCGAGTGCGGCTGGTGCTGACGGTGCTGTGTTTTGCCAGGTGGGCGAGTGCGGCCGGAGCTGCCGGGGAAACTCGGGTGGTGTCGTGGACGGGCGGCGGCCGGACGTCACCCGGTGAGCTGCCGCCCGCCGCCCAGCTGTGCGAGCATTCGGACCGTGCACAACCGGCTTGCAGTTGCCACGCCTGGGGAACTTGAAAATGATCCGTGCGATTTGAGAAAAAAAAATGATTTCAATAGTTTTGACAGCGTGACGGCATTCTACAGTTTTTCTCATTTAAAAACAGTAAATTCTGTGTGGATTTCGAGAGATCTGCTTTCTGTCAGTTTTCCTTTTAAAACTGTGTGCTGGGGTGGGAATGTGAGCCAAGGCACGGGTGGGGCGCTCTGATGGCGTCACCTGGCAAATCGAGTACGTCAGGTGCTGAATTGCTGTCGAGGGTACCATCTGGCAAATGAAGCGCGTCAGGTCCAAATTTACACCCGATGGCGCTATCTGATGTAACGCCTGTATGGCGCACATGGACTATTTTTGGCACGCCCTTAGGTCGTATATGGAACATCTTTAGGAAAGTTAGGGGCGAGCGCCATAGCACCTTTCGGATGCCACACGGATACCGGTGTGCAATATTTTGCAGATGGTAGCTAAGCTCACGGAACAAGTGGATTTTTACCCATCTTGTGGGAGGCGTCTTGTAGGAACTGCACGGGACCCCATGTCGTTCCGGATAAGGAGAGAGGGAAGCCTTCTTTAATCCCAGTGTTCCTCATGCAGTGCCAGATTGGATGATACGGAGAGGTGAGGGGCCTCCTGCAATCCCAGTGGGCCTTCCTATAATCCTAGGGGCACCTGCCATCCCGTGGGGCCACCTGCCATCTATCCCGTGGGGGCTCCTGCAGATCCAGTTTCAGGAAGCCTCCTGCAGTTCCAGTGGGCGCCCTGTAATCCCAGTAGAGCCCTCTAATCCCAGTGTGCCCCTTGTGATCACAATGGGCCACATGCAATCAAAGTGTGGTCCCTGTATTCTCAGTGACCTCTGTAATCCCAGTGGCCCCCAATAATCAGCGGGCCCTATAATCCCAGTGGGCCCCCTGTCATCCAAGTGGGTCCCTGTAATTCAGTGGGCACCATGTAATCCCAGTGGCCCCCCGTAATCCAAGTGGGGTCGCTGTAATCTCACTGGGGCCCCCTGTAATCTCAGTGAGGGCTCCTACAATCCAGGGGTCCGATCTCGTAGTCTCAATTAGGCCTATAATTCCAGGTGTCCGATCCTGTAGTCTTAGCAAGGCCTATAATCCCGGTGGTCCGATCCTGTAGTCTCAGTAAGGCCTGTACTCCCAGGGGTCAGATCCTATAGTCTCACTAAGGCCTCCTATAGTCTCAGGTGGCTCATGAAATCCCAAGGGGCACCTATAATTCCAGAGGGCTTCCTGTATTCCGGAAAGCCTGCTACCCCTTCGAACAGGACTGGAAAGACTGGGCACTTCTGGAGAGCAAAAGTAGTTTGTCCATTTTTGCAATGTACCCCCGGCCGGCCTGCTGCCTTGCGTGGCGGGGAGCCGTGTGACGGCCGGCCAAGGTCGTTCTGTCGACCTTGCCGGAAAGTACAGGGAGGGATTATCAGGGCCCACTCATCCTCTCCGGAGAGGGCATCCAGAATAGCGCGGTATTGCCAACGCTGCCCCTGTTTCTCCTGCAGTCAAAGGAGTTCTGTAGGCCCAAGGGACTTTGCAAATTCGGGCGCCTTCGCAAGAGTATGCCCGCGCGAATTATCAATTCTGGTTGAAGCACCCTAAAACCCAAATAGCTAACAAGGGAATGCCAGGCCCCTTGATCATTTAAGGACCACGGTCCCTTGCCTCCCCAATCCGCCCAATTTCAGCAGTGTGAGATGACTTATCAAGGAATACCGAAAGAAAAACCTTCGGACAGGATGGAGATTAGGGTTGAAGTCCGGTGACTCCGAATCGATGGGAGTAGATTGGACACTCCACAGGACAATTAAGTTGATCACTTATTATTTTATTTATATAGGCCCCTTTGAAAAGTTAGTGGTCGAAATCCGTTTTTTAATAGGGTAGATGGGCACCTCCAAATCCGTTTGCATCCCCCCAGGACAAATACTAGGTACCCCAATGCCTCCCAATGACGGTCTGAGGTTGTCGATTTCATGAAACTCAGGACACCTGTAATGTAACGCTCAAAGCACAACACGACCCAACCTGACCTGACCCACCAGTACTCTCGCACAGCCTGTTCCGATACTCTCGCACAACCTCTTCCGACCCCGACACCGAATGCCAGCCTGAGCCGCGCGCTGCATTTGGTCTGGCGGCCGGTCGGCTTATTTTCACGCTACATTCAACTGCAACACACGCTATTCATCCGTGAGGACTGAGGTTTTGAACACATTCCTTAAATACTGATTTGGAGGTTATTATACCTTGGATGTTATTGAACCTTGGAGGATATGATGCACTTACGGTTAAGACCGTCGAGGCTGGAGATGATAATTTGCTTTTTTTTTTTTTTTGGTACGAATGCTTCCTTGTAGTGCTTTGAAATTTATAAATCAAACCGTCACTCGTAGGACTTCGAGCATGCGTTTAAGAATGTTCACAGATGACTTCACACCGATACCTTGACCTGTTCCTCTCTCCTGTATACCCATTGACGGCGTATTTTCCCATGCCTTGACTTCCTGTGTACCTGTTCCTTGGACACTACCTAACATCAGAACGTTGTCCTTTCTCTACAACAGCGTCTTGGTATAGACGGTCACGTGGAACTTCTCCGTCGCGTCCGGCTTCTCGATTCAGGTCAGTACGAAGCCCTCGGAAGTTGCGGGTCGCGTGACTGACATGACGCGATGTCGTCTGGCCACCCAGACTACCGTCAGGTCGTGCTGTTATGCGAGATCGAAGCAATCTGGATGTAAGCTCGCGCGACGTGATGTCGACCGGAACTCGGCGTTTGTTCAGCACGAGCCGAACTTGACATCCAAATTGGTGAGGCACTGCATGTAGCCGGTCAGCCGGATTTACTGTCCGTTCGTCTGCAGGAGTCCCGGCGGGCGAGTGTCCGACCGGCGAGACGACGGCCGTTGCCGCCGGCGAGCGTCAGCCGGCCACACCGGACGCCGAGACAGAGACCGGCGCCGGGCCCGGCTCAGACGAGCGCAGTGCAGGAGCAGCCAGCGGCGCCGCCGCGGCGGCTTCTGACCGACAGCGCGTCCAGCCGCCGGCCAGCCAAGAGTCGACCGTCGGCGACGCGCCGCCGGCCGTCGGTGCCGACCCCACCGGCCACACTACAGGCGCGTCGACGGCGGCGGCGCAGGGCCGCAGCGGCAGCAGGTGCGGCAAGCGCTGTCCCAACTGCGGCCAGCCGCTGCTGGCGCTGTACGGCCAGATCTGGGTGCAGCACCGCGCTGTCTGCCGGGGACGTCGGCCCGGCCAGAGTCCGGTCAAGTCGCAGTGGCGGACCTGCCAGTGCGGCACGTACTACCGCGTCAGCGGGTCGCACGTCAGGACGTGTCAGCTGGCCGGACGACCGCACCACGCCTTTAGGCCGGCGCGCGAGCGGCGCTCGCCGCCACGTCAGTCGCGCTCGCCGCCACGTCAGTCGCGCTCGCCGCCACGTCAGTCGCGCTCGCCGCCACGTCAGTCGCGCTCGCCGCCACCATACGGGCAGTGGCAACGGAAGTGTATGCACTGTGGTGAGGTGATCCATGAAGAGTTCTCCGTGCACAACCGACACTGCCGCGACCGCAAGTGCTACCGGTGCGGCGAGCGTGTCAGCATGAACTTCGCACATCACAATCGAACTTGCGGACACGGGCTCAGCCGACCCCCGGCCGCGTTCGCTCCTGCCCGCCGATTGTTTCAGTGAGCCACGCCCATGCCAGAGGTAATGTCATTGGTAGTCGAAGTTGCGCGCTATAGCGCTTCTGTCGCGTCGGGTATCGGCAGTCTGATATTTCTTTTTGGGTGCGCAACTCGATGTAATGCTCCATGAATTGTGTGTACAGGTGCTTATTATTGACAAGACATATTTTATACAGCATCGTGTCATCCGTCACACCTAGCACAGCGGAGGTTGGGCGTGTTGTACTGGGGAGAAACCACGATTTAGATTAGCATGCGGAAGAACTCGCCAGTTCAATTGGATACAAATTGGTAATGCAATCTGAATTTTTCATTTTACCAAAGACAGCTAACATTGCAAAGCTAACATTGAGGGGCACTTATTTTTCCACTCAGTAGTGTACATAATAGCACTCGTGCTTCTTACCCCACTAACTTTCCTGTCAGATCCATTATCGGACGAAAAATGGTACCCGGAACAATTGTGATGCCCACGGTACCTTCAAATATTTTTCATCGCAAATAGTTTTACTACAATCAAGGCTGCACCGAACCATCAGCAAAGATTTCCGGCCTTCTCAGCCTGCTCCAAATGCATCGGTGCTCGCCGGGTTTGCTCCATCCAATGTCATTGGTTGAACGTTGTGCAAGGCCGTGTGTTGCCTCATCAGCTAAGCTACCGTGGGAAGGAGTTGATATGCGAATATAAATTATGCTATTTTCGGAGATACAGCTGATATTGTGAATACAGTAAAGTTTGGAATGAACATGGTAGGGCAAATCAAGTCGGGTCAGGTCAGTATTAGTTAGCTATTTGCGCTTTAGGGCGCTTCTATCAGAATTGATCAATAGCGCCCACAAGTCAGTGTACAGATGTCCATGATAATAGCAACATATTCACATTTGCATTCAGCGTCCCTTTCGCATACTCTCCGATTTCGTTCCTTCGTTCAAGCTATGATCTTTGTCACTAGCAAAAGGAAGGCAAACAACAATTATTCAGTAGGACGAGCAGTTCGATCTCCAGATGTCAAGAAAGGTCATCCGGGTAAAAACGGGGTACCGCATAAAATTCAAAGTATATCACTTGGCCGAACGATTCAAACGCCTAGACGTCCGCTGTCCATCATAGATGCAGCACATCGAATTGAGTGACCTTCAGTGTCATGGTTTTACCTCGGATCACAAAGGTTGGTTTTACTCATGCACTATATCTTTTTACGGGGCGCCGCATAAAATTATGGTGACTTATTGGATGTACCTGATTTTTGCAGGAGATAGTCTACATAGCACATACAAAGAGGACATCGAAGACAATCACCCCTTACGATGACGGATTCATCACGATTCGCCAAAAAGTCTAAAAATAGCAAAGATACGAAATTATTGTGTACCCGGTAATTTCCGCAAAATTTGACTTCGCACCACGAAATAACATCCAGGCATTAGGTATGGCTTATTGATGCGGCACATTGAAGTGTACGACTTACAATCTCATAATTTGGCCTATGTTGACAAAGTATTGTTTTTACCGTACAGTATTGCCATCTGCGGGGTACCGAATAATAGCTTACTAAATACATTAATCGGATGGGCATTAGAGCCAAATAATCTCCCATCACACAAGAAAGCAGCACGTCACCTTCGCTTTCACCATTTGACATGAGGCCATTGAAGATTTTAACATAACGCCCCATGGGAAATCACGTACCGGATAACACTTTCTTGAATACATTTATCGGATCGATATTCACGCCGAATAATCGTCCATCGAGCAAGAAAGCAGCACCTCCGAGCATGTGACCTGTGAGGGTAGTGTTTCAGCTCAGGTCATGTTTGATGAAATTCAGGAAATGAAAGTGGTCCACTGGGGTACCACACGTGGGTCAAACGAAGCATGCAATGCAGACTATCTCAACACTGGTGCATGCACTATCAATAGAAGCAGCACACCGCGTGACCTGACCACTACCGATGATGCACTACATCAGGTAGCACCAGCATCCCATTTAGCAACGCATTCAGAAACTTATTCACCAACATCCCCGATCCGTCTGAAAATTTGACAACTCTCGCAACCGCACCCCTACATGCATCACCGAACGTTTTTCCTACGATGAATCATTTCGCTTTCAGAGGCGAAAAGGTCAGCAAGGTCAAATTCGGGTACCGCATAAATTGCCGGAGAATTCACTTTTTGGAATGATAGAAACGCTTGTACCAACGCCATGACGGCGGCATGTAGCACACCATGACAACTGGTCACTCGAGATAACCATTTGACCTCGGGTCAACGAACACTAGCATTACGCCATATGGGAAATCACAGTGTACCGAATAGCATGTTTCTAAATGCATTTATCGGATGGATATTAGTGCCGAACAATCGCCCACCGAGCAAGGAAGCAGCACATCAGAGAATGTGACCTGCATGATCAGCGTTTAACCTCAGGTCAGGTCTGATGAAATTCAGGAAATACACGTGGTCCACTTGGGTACATGTGGGGAACCGAAGCATTTAATGTGGACCATCTCAACATTGAGGCATGCACTATCAATACAAGAAACAGCCCTTGAGGCCCGCCGCGAGGTGGAGCCGGCTGGCGGCGCACGGGCTGCCCGATGGCGGGCACTCCGGGAGAATTCAGCAAGCCGCTAGGTCGGTCAAAACTCTGACAGGTCGAAATCGTTGTTCGTGGTGCCGACAGTTGCGGAACAATTTGCTGTCTGTGCATGCCACTTTTTGCCAGACGGTTGCCTTTTATAAGTTTGTTTGCTCGAGCTGTTTGAGGAATTACGTCCGTATCCCTTGCCAAGAATAAAGAGCAAATTTGGTGCTGATCTTCGGACCGAGGGTTTCGCGACGCGGTGGTCCTACGGACTTTTCACTGGTCTAACTCCCTCACATTGCACTTTGAAGGGCCTGATGCATTTTCGTCCTTCAGTTGTGCTCTTTGTTTGTTGTGGCGTAATGTTAAAATCTTCATCGACCTGAGGTCGAATGGTGAACGCGAAGGTGACGTGCTTGGATGTACTGTTTTCTTGTACGATGGGAGATTATTTGACTCTAATGCCCATCCGATTAATGTATTTAAGAAGGTATTATTCGGTACCCCGTAGATGGCAATACTGCAAGGTCAAAACAATATTTTGTCAACATAGGTCAAACTATGAGTTTGTAGGTCTTACGCCTCAATGTGCTACATCCATGAGCCATACCTAATGTCTGGGTATCATTTTGTGGTGCGAAGTAAAATTTTGTGTAAATTACACAAATAAACTTTTGCGGAAATACACAGGAATTTCGTATATTTGCTATTTTTGGACTTTTTGGCAAACGGTGATAAATCCGTCACCGTTATTGGTGATTTTCATCGATGTTCGTGCTATGCAGGCTATCCCCTGTAAACAAAATAAGATATATCCAACGTGTCACCATGATTTTATTCGGCACACCGTAAAAAGATATAGTGCATGAGTAAAACCAATTTTGGTGATTTGCGGTCAAACTATGACATTGAAGGTCATGTAATTCGATGTGCGGCATCTTTGGTGGACAGCACACATCTAGACGTTAGAATCATTCGACTAAGTGAGGTACTTCGAATTTTATGCGGTGCCCCGTTTTTGATCCGGATGACATTTCTTGATCTCTGGAGATCGAACTGCTCGTCCTATTGAATAACTGTTTGCTTTACCTTGCATGCGACAAAGATCTTGTCCTGAAAAAATTAACGAAATCAGACAGTATGCGAATAGGATGATGAAGGCGGATGCGAATGCGTTGCTAATATCATGGACATATTGTACACTAAATAATCAATATGCTCGATTTAAATCCTTTAGAGGCTCGACGGTCTGGCATTCCTTGAGGTACTACAGTTTTTAACACAACATTGCGGGGGTTGACGCAAACAGTTTTAGAATATACAAGTTAAATTTGAATTGTTTTCGTCCTTAAAGAACACATGACGATCTACTGCACCGAAACTGCCAGTAAAGAGCGAGGGCGAGTACAACCTGGACAGTCGGAAAATTAACCCGTTGGAAGTGATCTCACGCAAACACACTGTGCGTGAGCACTGGTTAGGTTAGGTTACAACAGCCAGGAAGCACCAGGTCGACCATTGGCACGCCCTTGGGAGGCGACTTGAACTGAAAATTCTCAACAGGAGTGTGCCTCCAATAGCTAGTCATCCAGCTGTCGCTTCGATGTCCGTCCGGCCCAACGTGACGAAACTTATTGGAACCTTGTGGTGGTTGACGCAGCACCTCGCAGGGATATTAACCTAGCCCCGCCCCAGCAAGGTCAATGCGTTTTTTTTCCAGCTGAACCCGGGTAAACTCGTTTAACTGCATGAGGTAACTTCTCTATTGAGTACTTGCGTACTTGGTATATAACATTTTGACGGGCTATTGCGGGGCCCGAGAGTACGGTTGGTTATTTGGGCTTAGGGGCGCATCGACTGCTTCGGTCATACAGCGCCCATAACAATGTTAGCTTGATAGCTTGGGATGATTAGTGCCAACAGTAGTGCACGACCATTCAGAACACATGCAGATATCTTCAGCGAAACAATGAAAGATAAAGAGCAAGCGCAAGAAAACATTGGTGAAACAGTGAAACGGGAGTAGCATCAGTGAAACAGTGAAGCGGGAGTAACACCAGTGAAACAGAAACAGAAAGAGCAAGCGTGAGCAAAATCTGTGGAATAGTGAAATTACATCAGTGGAACAGTGAAGCAGAACGAGCAAGCGCGAGCAAACATCAGTGAAACAGTGAAACGGGAGGAACATCAGTGAAACAGTGGAACAGCAAGATCAAGTGCAAGCGAAAATCAGTTGGAGTGACATGTCGCGGTTCCGAGCGTTTAGTGCTACACGTCAGTGAGGTGTGTAAATCGCTCTGAAGTTAACATCTGATAAAAAGCGAAACAGTTGTCCAGACGTTATCGCGCGCGAGCGGTCACAAAGGAGGTCGCGGAGTGACAGCGACGGTGCGGCTCCAAAAAATCGTCTTCGGTCATTGGCGAGCAGAGGGCACGAGACCAAGACGTGACGCACAGACAGTGGTGCGCGACATCGAGGGCAACATGGCCTGTCTTCCTCACAGAGTAGATGGTGGTGTGTTGGGTGAGTGTGTCCGAGCCGAAGACGGCAGAGCACGACCTCTTCACGTCTCGTCCGGCGGTAGGATGAAGTCCATTCTCCGAGGCATGGTTTTATCGCTCGTAGTTTATTATCCAGCAACATGTCCCAGGTATACTGCCATTTTTTAGAAATAAAGGTCATGATTGTACGCCGATATTCTCTCGCTGGGAGCGGCATAAATCGCTGGTATGGGGCTTGGGCTGCACGTTTCGCAGCAGCATCTGCTGCCTCGTTTCCCACGATGCCGACATGGCTTGGAATCCAACAGAAGGAAACTGATTTTCCAGCATGTGTTAGTGATCTGAGAAGCCGTAAGACGTCCTGTACGATGGGATCAGGTGAATTGAACTGGTTTAGCGCCCAGAGACTACTGAGGGAATCAGTAAAAATAACATGCAAGTCTTCCGGTCCTACTTCGATATAACTGAGGGCCTTGATGATAGCAACCAACTCTGACACATATACCGTTGCATGGGGTGGCAGTGAAAAAGATCTCGACACTGGACCAATTACAAATGCACTGCCAACGCCAGTATCTGACTTTGATCCGTCTGTATAAATTTGGACGTATCCGTCAAAAGAGGCTATGTGTTCTAGGGCATGTGACAACCGGTCGTGCGGTGTAGCATGTGCTTTCTTCATCATGGAGAGCGACATATCAATTGTTGGATGGCCCGCCTGCCAAGGCGGTGTTTGTGGAAAACCGACCCGTATAATTCCCCGCAGTCGAATATCGCTATCCTGGAAGAGTCTGCGCATTCTGACGCAAAACGGGGTGCCATGTGTGATGCGTGCTCGTTCGAATGTTGCAATCAGGCGGTGGGAGAATATGTAAGTATACGCAGGATGATCTGGGAATTGGCGCACTTTACACGCGTAGCGCATCCCGAGCATTTCGCGACGGAGCGAGAGTGGTGGCTCGTGGGCTTCAGCCAGAAGGCTCACAGAAGGTGAAGTGCGGAAAGCTCCGGTCACGATTCGGAGCGCCGAATGGTGTACCACATCCAGTGATCGCTTGCTCGTTGTGCAAGCGCTGTCATATATAAAACATGCGTAGTCGAGTTTTGAACGAACGAGAGAACGGTACAGTAGAAGCATAGTTTTCCTGTCTCCTCCGTAGGACGTGCGCGCAACCATCTTCAGAAGGTTGAGCGATGTAAAACACTTCTCTCGGAGTGCTTTAAAATCTTCCTTGTAACTGAGACGAACGTCAAAAGTAACTCCCCGAAACCTGGCAGCGCGCTGGAAGGGAACTGGTTGCCCATACAGCTGGAGAGCAGGGTCTGGGCAGCTTCTGCGGCGCCGGCAGAAATGCATCCCTACAGTTTTTGAGACAGAAAACCGAAACCCGTTCTTGGAGCTCCACCTCTCCAAGCATGCTACCGCCAACTGAAGCTGCCGTGCCATTGCCGGTGCAGTGGATGTGCAGCACCAAATTGCGAAGTCGTCCACGAACAGTGATCTACCGATATTACGCGGAATGGACTCGCAGATATCATTGATCATGATGGCGAACAACGCCACGCTCAACACACTTCCCTGTGGTACCCCTTCCGTTTGTGGGTACCGATCCGACATACAGCTTCCGATCCGAACACGAAAAAAACGCCTCGACAGAAAGTTCTGGAGGAAGAGGCCCATGGATCCACGAATTCCACATTTGAAGACCTTCATCAGTATGCCGTAGCGCCAGGTGGTGTCATACGCTCCGTGGATGTCGAAAAACACTGCACCAATGTGACGGTTTTGCTGGAACGCTGCACGTACCACTGTATCAAGGGCTAAAAGATGGTCAATGGTGCTGCGGTTTTTCCTAAAACCACACTGTGCGTTGTTTAAAATGCCATGTCGTTCAAGAAACCAGGTCAGACGCACGTTCACCATCTTCTCCATGAGCTTACAGAGTGATGATGTGAGTGATATTGGTCGGTAGTTTCCCGGGTCTATGCTGTCTTTTCCGGGCTTTAATATTGGGATCATAATGGCCTCACGCCAAGTGGGTGGTAAATCTCCTTTCTTCCACAGTCGGTTCAGCGTTGCCAGTACGGCATCAGGTGCACATGATGGAAGATGTTTGAGCATGTCGTTGTGTATTTGGTCGTCGCCTTCGGATACGCTCCGAAGGGTCGCAATAGCGGAACGAAGCTCAGCTAGCATGAATGGCTCGTTGTAACTTATACGTTCAGAAGTAAAAAAGTTAAGTGGCTGTCTCTCGCAAGTGGCTTTGTGACGTGTGAACAGGTCGTCATCACTGTAGCACCTACATCTGTTCGATATTGTGCGAGCCATCTCGTTTGCCACGTCGACCGGCTGGGTGATGTCTCGGCCGGCAACTCGTAGTAATGGCAGAGGTGTGGAGCTGTATTTACCGGCAATACGCTTAAGCCGAGACCAGACCTGAGATATGGGTGTGGAGCGATTCAGTTTGTCCACATAATTCCTCCATGAGACCCTCTTAGCGTCCTGGATAGTGCGTCTAGCATGGGCTCGAGCCTGCCGGAAGGCGATGAGGTTTTCCGTACTACTCCTTCGGTCGAAAGCTCTGAAGGCGTGTCGCCTTGCCCGAATTGCCTGACGGCACTCTTCCGTCCACCATGGAACTGGTGCGCGACGGGGAGTGCCAGATGTGCGAGGGATAAACTCAGTCGCGGTCTGCACAAGCAGGTTGGTGAGCGATTCCACAGACATGGGGGTGACACCAGGCCTCAAAGTCTCCTCTAGTCGCGTCTCATATCCTCCCCAGTCTGCCTTCTTAAAATTCCACCGGCATGGTCTGGTCCCGAGTACCGCGCCATCCTCGTAACCCAGCCACACCGGAAAGTGGTCACTCCCCAGAGGGTCGTCGGCCACAGACCAGGTAAAAAGTTGTGCGAGCTCAGGGCTGCACAAACTAAGATCTAGGGCAGAGGCATGGCCAGAGGGCAGCGTAAGGTGCGTCGGTGTTCCAGAATTAAGAATGCACAAGGATGCATCGTGCATCAAGGACTCCAAACACCGACCCCGTGCATCAACGTCGTCGCATCCCCATACTGTGTGGTGAGCGTTAAAATCACCTAGTAGTAATACCGGCGGTGGCAACTCTGACATCAGGCGCCGCAGCTCAGTAGAAGGGAATCCAACACCGGGTGGCAGGTACAGTGAGCAGATCGATATAGGACGATTATTAAGATGCACTCTTACAGCAACGGCCTGCAACTTGGCGTGTAGCACCAATCTCTGTGCAGTCACACTATGGTGAACAGCCAGCAACACTCCACCGTGTGCTACGGTGTCTGAGGGAGTGTCGTTACGAAATACTGAGTAGCATTTTAGGTTATATGAGTAGTTCGGCGTCACCTCAGTTTCTTGGAGACAGATGGCCGCCGGACAGTGGCGGTTTGACAGCACCTGGAGGTCTTCTTCGCTGGTCCTCAGCCCCCTACAGTTCCATTGTAAGATTGTTCGCGGTTGAACCATTTAGAACGGGTTAAAATAGGTATGGAACAGTACCATAGACGATATCACAGCTAGACACTCTCGTCGTCCAGATGTCCATTGTAAAACAGTCCAGAAAATGCAAACATGAACGTATCGTACTATGAAGGTAAAACAGGTGTCCTCTCACCCGGTGACCTCTGACAAGATCTTGGGCCTCCCACGCCTGGTGGCGATGGCGTCCACGGGGATGGCCGCTTGCGTCCAGTTGCCGGGGTAGGCGGGTCTCTCATCTCACCCCCGCGGGGTGGTATGGGGGGTGGGCCCATCACCTTCCCTGTCTCTGCCGTTAGCGTGTGACTGGCATGCGAAGTTGGTGATGGCGGGGGTGTCGCCGTGGGCGACTGTCCGGCTCGCGCGCTCGGCGAGGGGTCCCTGGACCCAGACCGAGCTGCTCTACCAGACGCCCCCATGTCGGGAGCTCTCGGGTGGACCTGAACACTGGGCCCTGGTCTGGTCACCGAAGGTGCCACGACTGGTACCCGACGGGAAGTCGCACCGGTTCCTCTTGAAGTAACTGGCGACGGTTGACGGGTAGAGGTGGTTTCGGAAGGTTCGGGGATGGATTGGGTGGCAGTGGTGCCGGTGGAGGTTGATGGTAAGGATTGCAGGTTGGCGTTGGAGTGCTTGCCGGGCCGCTTGGTCCGCTGGACAAGACTCCACTCTTCCTGAGCTCGCTCTGTGGCTGGCTCCGGTGCAGTCGCTTGAGGGGCCCGTGTTGGTGAAGCACCGCGTTCCGCATCCTCGGAAGGGGGTGTACGGTGAGATTGCCTCGTTTGGGCGGGGACAAGTACGCCAAGAGAGCGGAGAAGAGCACTCAGCTGTGCGATAAGTTGTTCAGTGTTGCCTGTTGTTGCTGGAACCTGTTTGACTGATGTATTTTTAACTGTCGAGGCGTATGATACTTTCGGGTGGGATTTTTCATATAGATCCCGAGCTTCGCGGAACGTAACCTTTTGCAAGTACTTGATGGAAATAATTTATTTTTCCTTCGAGTAACTAGGACAGGTGCGGTCAAACGAAGTATGGGGATCCTGTCCTCTGCCACAGTTCACACAGAATGGTATTTCGGTGGTGCACTGCTCGCCTGTGTGGTCGAAAGAAGCACACCTGCCACACGCGGGGCGGTTCCGACAAAATTTGCTTGTGTGGCCGTATCTCTGACATTTGAAGCATCGCATGGGGTTGGGGATGAAAGGTCGCACCTTAACACAAATGTAACCCACACGTACCTGAGAGGGCAAGTCCGTCCTACTGAAGGTCAGAATGACATTGTTGGTCGGAATAAGTTCTCCACCTCTTCTCACTCTTCATCTTCTTCGCCTCAGTCACTCCAAATTCTGACAACCCATCCACTATCTCATCTTCAGGCACATCCCTCAGATCAAAGCAGTTAATCAGTCCTCTCGAAGTGTTCTTTGTTTTATGTGGTTCAACTGCAATTGGAATTTCCACGTTCTGAGTTTCGTTTCCTTTGCGCACACTGTAAACTAGCTCGGAACAACTTAACGCCCTTTCCGCCTGCTCCGGTATCGCAAACTCGACTTCGAGTCCACCATCTTTCAATCTCTCGCATCGAACGATCTCGCCAAGTCTGTCACATGCGTTCCGCCTTTGAAAGGGGGACAGGGACGTGAGGCTTTTGTTCCTCCCTCGGAACACAAGAACACGACGTACCGGGGTGCCCTCCGCAGAGGTGTACCGATCTCGGCCGCAGTAGGCGTTGGTCTGGCCCTTACGGGAGGGACCAGGAAAGTGTTTTTGTTTAGTAGATGCCATGTGTTGTATGTTTTGTTCTGCTCATACGGTGCCCCATCTCAGAGGGGCCCTACTGGGGGGACGCCTGTGTGCCGCGGACGGGAGGTCGTCAGACACCAGATGAGCTATACGGGGCAGGCGGCGCTTTCGCCCGGCCGGGAGAGAGAGACTCACCACCCCGACCAGGATCCAGCGCCGCCCACCCCTTGACCCCGGCCGACCGGGCCGGCAGGCACTGGGAAACCCAGGCCCCCAGCCCGAGGCGACCTGCCACTTGACCCGCGTGAGGCCCCACGGGCCCGCCCGCCCCTCTGGGATATCGGGACCAAAGAGGTGTGTTGGTCCCCCGTCACAACTAGCACCGTGCGACGGGGGACCTCAGCCTCCAGGACTCCGTCAACCCCAGGGGACAGGCCAAGGGGGCGCGGCTACCCCGATAAAACCGAGCTGGTGGGCAGGACCGGGGAAGTTGCCCTGCCTGCTCATAGTAGGGATAGTTAGTGTTGTAGGGTTAGGTGAAGGACAAGGATTGGGATGAGATGGGCATTGGAATAGGGGCGCATGGATGGAAGGACGGGTGAGGCACTCTTAGTCTGACCTCTCCGCGGCCGCCTGGTGGTCTGGCCGCCGGATCCTTGAGGCACGCAATCCCCCCACCACGGAAAGGTGATGCCTCATCGGGGGGCGAGAGTACGATAAATTTCGTAACAAGGCACTGCCCGGTCCACATTCCTTACCGCACGCCAGGAAAGGACAAACACCCCGAGCTGACCAGCTCATTGCATAAGGCAACGTCTCGTTCAAAACACAACCTTGCGTTTTGCACACGGTAACCTCTAAATAGCATCCAATAACACGTGAAGCTCCTACGCGCCCCCGGCACGTGAGACACCGATGCACCGGAGGCGGCACATCACTCGGATAGGTCGGCGAGATAACGGAGCTACAAATCTGCATTTTAATGACTCCCAAGTGGCACTAATTCCCTTGTTTTGCCGTCACAAATTACCCCTCACTTCCACCTTCATGTTAAAATGTCGAGAACGAGAACACGGGAAACCGATTGAAGACTATCTCTAAACGAAGCCACTTAGGTGTTTGATATCACGTTCGTAAATGTGTAGGTTGGCTCCAATTGTTTTACACCATGCGCCTTAGGCGGTGATTTTCGACCCAGCCACCCTGGACTCGAAATGGATGTTGAGGTTCCGCATGACATCGCAAGACCACGCGAGCAGCAGCACGAGTCCCGGTCGGGAGAACGGGAGCAGCAGCACGCGCCCCGACATACAATCGTCAGTATGTTGTGGGAAGTGGAGTTGCGGAGCTCAAAAGCCAAACCGCACCGGGTGTTCACCTGCAGACCTGTGAGCATGCCATTCATTATAAATACCAGCAGAAAAGGAACCGGACGTGTCCAAGCACTGACGCGAACACACCGCACATACCCAGCGAAGCCTTTCGCTCTTGGCTAGTCGCTTACAAACCGAACGTGGTTTCACCAGCAGTTGTATTTCATAGGCCACCGAAGTAGTTCTGTGAGCAGGTAACCGCAACACTACTCTACCGCGCTTGGTGCGGTGACTCAGACAGCTGTCTGAATCCATAGCGCTATGGAAACTCACGCCGTACGTGTATTTATATCCATATCCGGCACAACCGGCAGCAGAGCGCTACACTCCACGGGTACGCCATACTCTCGGAAACGCACATTTGTCGTTGCAGCGAGACAAATCTTGGATGCAATTCTACCCAAAAAAAATTAAAAACGTCACCGGAGCGCTCTCGTCGCTGGCACGTGAACACCACGGTCAGCCGTCGGTACAACCCAAGGCGAATTCACTCGTTCCGGGAGGACAGGACGGCTTTGCGTGGGGACCCGCGGGGAGATTCGCGCGACGACTGACGCGCCACCACAACCGCCTTGGGCGCGCGCAGAGCCCGCCTGTGCTGCCGCCTCGTGACGGGAACGGCAAACTCGGGCCTCTCGGGAACCTGCCGGCGGTGATAACCAGTGTCAGAACTCAGACAGATCAACGCCGTCATCCAGTGTGACATAAGCCGTGGCGAACATCACTTCTGCACGCGCTGATGTCGGAACACATGAAGCCGCATGATTCATAACATACACAGATGTCACCAACTGGAGATCTGAACAGAACCAGACTGGTATTCTTAAAAAGGATTTCGCCGAGCTATTACAAAATGGTAGGGTACTGCAGCGGCAGGATGGTGCACAAGTGGGATGGAGTGCCGACAGTTCTGCCTCCACGTCGCCAGCCGGCTAGTCAAATCGTACACCTGGCTAAGCTAGAACCAAGCTTGGTGAAACCAGCGAAATTAGAAACAGCCTAGATAGAACAAACTGCTTCGAGTTCATCCATAACATTTCGGTAGAACAAACTGCTTCGAGTTCATCCATAACATTTCGGCAGCTAGGATTGCCAGATTATACAGCCATTCAGCCACCGTAAGAATGGTGCACATACCGTCCAGAACAATCCGAGACGCGCTATTGCAAGCATAACTGGCCACGCCGCGCCACAAACACGAATACATCCTGGTGTCTGGAAACGCTCAACAGGACTGAAGAAAACTCGCAGAAATATGGAGATCAATGGCCCAGATTTAAAAAATATGATGCGGATATAGGCATCAAATTCGCAGCATTAACAGTAATTTCTGGTGTCCAAACTGCTAAGCTCACTTCGGTTGAGACCAGAAGCACGCACTTCGGAGATACCTTTGTATGCTACGTTCATTGCTTCGACTTTTTCATCCCATACTCAAATGACAGCAACACAAGTCGGTGTAGAATTTCGCATAGAATTCACCCAGTCACCACTTCACAACCACTCAAACGGTACCAGCTATAAAACAATTCTATGAAATAAAGCAACTCCCACTTTATTGTTTTGTTGCTTTATATGCTATTGTTTATATGCTACTTTATATGCTATTGTTTTGTTGCTGTTAAATACTTAATTCAAATATCGGATGGTACGCAATAAATCTTGTTTGCAACTGTATAGCATGTTTATAGGTTTTCATACAGCCCATCACCTCAAACCCTACAGGGGGCAATGGGTCATTCATGCCAATTAGTTTAGTTAGCTATTTGGGCTTTAGGGTGTATCGGCCACGTTGATCATATAGCGCCAACTCCCAAACCAGCACAACAGCGACATACATACTCCACCACGCCACCCAAACCAACACAACAGCGACAGCAACAGACCTCGACACACGAATCTCCAGCGCCAAGCCAGTCGCGCCTCATGTCAGACCACACGGCAATATCCTGAAATTACAGAATTTACGCGGAGAACATCTGCCAGGGTCTTGTTCTGATCTGTGGACAGAGCTTCGACTTCCTGAATTGATTTTCATGGTACTTCGTAACATAACTGTCATAACTTACTTATTTCACGACACTCGATTCCAGGCACCTGTGCCATCACAATCATGTCAGCAGATGCGGCGTTCGCTCGTAAACATCCTCCGTCCGCACCTTTTCGCATCATGTTGCGAAACTGTTTGGACGTTACGAGGGGCTTTTGCGTTATCGCCTGCCACACTCCACTACACGAACAACGCACTCCAGGGCATCACCACAAGTTGGTGTCGCGCCACACCCGGCCAGACACCACGCGCCGACAACACTCGACAAGGCCCGAGCGCGCCCGCCTCCCGGCCTCTGCCGACACTCACCCTGTTCTCCGTGTCGCTGCCAGCGTCGCTAACATCGCTGACAGATGCCGCGCGGGGCAGTCCGGCCGACGCGGGAGTGACGACGCTCGACACATCACTGGAGTAGTCCGACTGGGTAGCCGGCGGTGGCAGTGACGTGGCCGACTGTGACAGTGACGTGATCGCCCGTGGCAGTGATATGCCTAGCTGTGGCAGTGACGTGGCAGACTGTGACAGTGACGTGGCCGGCTGTGGCAGTGACGTATCCGACTGTGGCAGTGACGTGGTCGGCTGTGGCAGTGACGTGTCCGACTGTGGCAGTGACGTGTCCGACTGTGGCAGTGGCGTGTCCGACTGTGGCGGGTCGGACAAACGCAACTGCGACGATTCGAAGTCCTTGGAGGCTTCCGCGCCGGACGCAGCACTCTGCTCACTCTCCAGCAGCTCCTGTCGCACCAGGAAGCGTTGCTACACTCTGTTTGGCCACGTCAGCTGGTACTACTACGTCCGTCGGCCACCTGAGGTGGTGCTACTCATTCCCAATACGTCCAGTCAGCCAGGTGACACCGTCATGGTCTGTCGGGCCACCTGAGGTGGCGCTACCAAAGCCCAGTCCGTGAGGCCACCTGAAGGGGAGCTAACCATACCCAGTCCGTCGTGGCACATGAGAGGGCGCTAACCGTACCCAGCATGATGGGTAATACAAAGTTAATTCCGACTTTGCCTAGTTTTGTAGTAGAGCCCAACACATAGGCCCAATGAGCCAATGAAACCGGTCAGGTTCGTTTATGTTTTGGTTCGGCCCACTTCGGTCGTTGTGTAGTCCGGTTTATACACAATTAAGGCCCTTTGCACCACTAAAAGGCGTCCATCTGCGCGCTGAACGGGAGAGAACGTCTGATCGGCCACGTCACCTGAAGGCTGACAGTGGCCGAATGGGATGGGAAGCACGCACGCACGCACGCACACATGCATACACACCGCCTGGAGGCGGGCAGTGGCCAAAAGTAACGGACACCACACACATACTCCACCTGAAGGTGGGCTGCGACCGAAGGGGATAAGCGGCACTCATACCCGGACTGAAGGGTAGTAGCAGCCCTCAAACCCTAACTGAACGGAGATCAGCGGCATCCACACGCCTACAATGAAGGGAGCTCAGCAGCACTCACACTCTGACTGAAGGTGGGCACGGCGTCCGGCTCGGCGTCGGTGTCGCCGGAGCGGGCGGCGCGCCGGCGGGCGCTCCAGAAGCGCTGCAGGATGCGCTCGTGCGGCGAGGTCGCCGCCAGGTAGCGCGGGTAGCTGAACTCGCGCCGCTGCGGCGTGCTGCCGGTCGGCTCGTCCCGTTGCAGAGTCTCCAGCACGAACACCTGTCGGCGGCGCGGGCGTCGTCTCACGACGGGGGCCAGCATCGCCGCACGGCGCCGCTGGAGCGGCCGGCGTTCAGCGTAGCGCGGGCTGTCGCCGCCAGCCGGCCGGATCGGCTGCCGCGCACGGCGCGATCCACGGCCCGTCGGCGGCCCGGTCCACAGTGAGACCGGTTCTGGACCCCTGCACGTTCATCACCACCGCCACCACGTCCTGTTCGGCCCAACTGGATCCGGCCCCAGCGATTGGGTACATTCGCTACAAGGAGACTCATCGACCGCGATGGCATAACGTACTAAAGCAATAGCGTGACGTACATCAGGTATGCAACCATAGAAGTAAAGCAAACCGACAACACGGTGCTGAATGACGTAGCGCTATTCAACTGCTCCACTGAACTCGACGATTACAGCGCCAGCACCCTGGGGTTCTGTCGCTGACGTCGGCTTCAGCGCGGCACGCTCCCAGTCACGGAGACAGCCCGCGCCACCGAACAGTCGCACGACACACAGACGGCCGAACCACGCTACTGTCGCCACCGTCACCGGGCTCGGCCGCAGGCGGGCTTACCTCGACCTCAGAGTCGCGCCGGCGCACCATGTCGCCGATGGCGTCGGCCTGCTGCTCGATCCGGCCGCACTGGTCGGTCAGCTCCTCCTGGCGCTCGTGGATGGTGGCGAAGAAGCCTTGGCTCCGCGCCTCCAGCTGCTGGTCGGCGCCGCGCACGGCCGAGTGTAGCGAGCCGGCCAGGTTCTGCACGCGCTGCTGACCGTGCTGCAGCGCGCCATTGACTGCCTCGGAGCGCGCGCGCAGGGCCGTCTCCTGCCGCTGGCAGTGCTCGTCCCAGCCAGCCGACAGTTCGGCCAGCGTCGGCTCCCAGCCGGCGCGCGCGCCCACCAGCTGCTCGCGAGCCTCGGCCAGCTGCAACGACATCTGCGGCAGACGGGTGCCAGCGGCGTCAGAGCCGGCGGTGCCCGGGCGGGCGGCGACTCGGCAGGCGGGCGTTCAGCGTAGCGCGGGCTGTCGCCGCCAGCCGGCCGGATCAGCCGCCGCGAACGGCGCGATCTACGGCCAGCCGGCGGCCCGGTCCACAGTGAGACCGGTTCTGGACCCCTGCACGTTCATCATCAGAGTGGAGCGTCACAGCATATTAGACACACCCCCGGCGAGGCAGGCAAGACCGGGCAAGAAACCACAGCGACACCTCTGGAGGTTGATGATGCCAGCTTTCACAACAGAGTCTCGAATCAACTAGTCACACGAAACAACGTACAGTGAATACAGATGTTATACACAGTGGTGTACGAGTAGCCACGACACCAAAGTTGAATAGTTATATTATCGTTGGTTCATAAATTTAGGGAGCACTTTTTGTGCACACGATGTAAGAAGTTAAAAACGAAGCAACTGAACACATCAAGCGCAAAAACCATTTTACACACTGATCGACTTGGAACTGGCTACGGATGGTGTGCCTCTGTACCCGTCGATGTCCTTTCCATTCCAGGCGAATATTGCGCAGTTGCTACATTACAGCTACAGTTTACATTACACATTTACATTGTTATCACAGTTCTAGACAACCATATAATTCTCCTTGTCGCCAGCGAATGTCTAGTGTCCCGGACGACGCACGTGGAATTGCAGTACAACAATTCGTCACTCCGGGCAAATGAAGTGAATAGAACCGAGATATTAAAGGAGGGTCCGCTGTACGGTAAAATAATATTGGGTGAGGGCAACGTTTGCCGCAGATAAAAATATTTGCCAGAGTAAACCACGAACCAAATTATGCCGAGGATGGCGAAGGTGTCAATCGATATCCAAACAGTTCATGTCCTCGCCTGGTCAACTCTTAGTGGTCTGATGGACAGCTGAATGATCCGACACTTCGAAGCCTTCCCTCAGCCGATAAGACTTCAGTATAAAGGTTTTCATGGTGATTTAAGCTGGTCTGGAGGAGCCTTATGCAACCAAGAAAACACGCTTAAGAGAAAAGGTAAGTCACCTCCGCTAACAAAATCCAGCACATGGGGTGTGTTAATATCGGTAAAAGAACAATAGACATGCTAGTAAAAAAGCTATCATGTGGAATTGCAACGAATACATATGCTACATACTAAATGCAATGTACATAGTTCTTTATAGACGACATATATGAACATTATGGACTAATCGATAGTCTAGGCTTCTCAACGTCTCAAATAGCATTGCACATGTAGCAACAATATCATTATTTTACATAGCATGAAAGACTACACATGTTTTTAGCGAAGGACAAATTACTGGTACAAGCGCACAAATGTAATCAACCAGAAGCAACGACGAACGATTCATAACCTAAAATATCGCATTATCAGGTTGCACAAAAGCCACCAACGCCGCAACTTATGCGCTTCTCTGCAAAGTGGATGCAGATTTTTTGGCGAACTGGGATGTACGCCATGTCTCATAACATCCATCAACTTATTGCCGGCGATATAGACATGGCGCGGCATTGGACAAAACAAAAACCCTTTTGCCCATTATACGCATACATCAGGCATGCCAAAACGTCCTGAACAAGATGACTCCACGGATATCACAGTCAAGGGAGCAGAGCCCACTCAGAATCCGCTGAAACAATTGGGAACGTTCATCTCCCATCCTCGATGAGATCGACAGCCTTGTCAACTGTGACCAGCCCAGGAGTACACAGACGTGCACATTCTACATACCATATCATTAAACACTAAACTTGAGCGTACTGTCACGCGAGCAAATAACCTTAGTCAAATATGTGGCCGTCACGCGCCTACCTCGGTGCGGCCTTGGTCGTGCAGCTGCTCCAGACGCGTCCTGTCGCCGGCCAGGTGGCTGTGGGCGCGCTGCAGCCGCTGGCCGGCGTCCGCGTGGAAGGCGGCCGCGTCGCGCTGCGCCTGCTCGTGCCGCGCCCGCTCGGCGGCCAGAGTGGCGTGTGTGGCGGCGCCGTGCTCGGCGGCGGCCGTCGCCAGCGTCTGCGCCGTGCGCGTACCGGCCGCCAGCGCCGTGCCGACGGCCGCCAGACTCGACTGTAGCGACTGTCGGCATCGGCGGCACCGTCACCACACACCGGGCATGGCCGACCACACCTTCGGCAGCGGGCAGCGCCGATCGGACAGGTCAGCCGACGGCGGACAATCGACGTCGAAATAAGTCACATTGGAACACGTTGACGATGTCGTGGCCGACTGAAAAGCCGGATGGAGGAGCATCGGAGATGCTCACAAGGTCAATTTTGATCATAGGAGTCGGAATCAGGAAACACCAGGATCGAGGCGTGTCACAAGTCAAAATCCTAAGCCATCAGAATTGCAGGAGTATCACAAAAATCGGCAAGTCTCGGAGGACCATAAATTATTACATTCGGCACGGCTGACCAGGTAAGTTGGGGCGGGTGGTTCCACGTACAGAACAGATGGATCACATCGAACCAAAGCAAGTAGATGAACACGAGAAGAAAGACACGCTCGCTGGTACACACGCGCGTCGCCTCACCTCGATGAGCGCCTCTTGGTCGGCCTGTCTGCTGACCAGGCGCTGGATCTCGGCCTCCAGTTCGGCCGCATGCTGCGCCTCCTGCTGCTGGTGCGTGTCCCTGGCGCGCAGCAGCGCGCCCAGCTCGTCGAGCGCGCCCAGCATGGCGTCGGCGTGCTGCGTCAGCCAGGCGCGACGCTCGGCGTCGGCGGCCGTCAGCGCCGCCTCCTGCAGCGCCAGCCGGCCGAGCGCCGCCTCGGCCGACTCGGCCAGCTGCCGCTGCAGCAGCGTCTGCGTGTCGGTCTGCTGCTGGCGGCGCGCCGCCACCGCCGCCAGCTGCGCGCCGATCCAGGCGTGCGCGCCGCCGGCGGTCGCCTGCGCGTGCGACTCCAGCTCGCGGATCTGCTCCGTTTGCGAGCCAAGCATGGCACCCAGCAGGCTGGTCAGCGCCGACGACTCGTGCTTGCGCCGCTCAACGGCCGCGCCCAGGTTGGTGTACATGTCCTTGCAGAAGGCACGCTGCTGCTGGAACGCGGCTGTCAGCGTCGACTCGAGGCGCGCCATGTCCGTCTGGAACTGGACGCGGAACTCGCGCGTCACCGCCTCATTGCGCTGCTCCAGTGAGCGCTTGCGGTCGAGCGTGTCGTGCACTCCGCGCAGGTCGGCCGCCGAGCCGGTCACCGTGGACAGCAGCTGGCTCGCCTGGCTGGCCAGTCGCCGCTCAGTCTCCGTGCGCCGCTCCACCAGGTGCGCCTGCTCGTCCCGCTGCAGCTGCGTCTGGTCCAGCGTCTGCCGCACACGCACCGGTACCGGTCAGTCGCGCTGAACAAGACAGTAGTCATGGAGGCCGGGGACAATACAGCCGGCAGTGTCTGGGTTACAACACTGGCGGTGGCTGAGATAGCTCGCGGTGATGCGGACACAGCACTGGCAGAAACAATTGGCAGAGATAAGACGGCACTGGCGGTGACCGAGATAGCTAGCGGTGACGGATACAATCTGCAGCGATGAGGAGACCGTTGAGAGCACTGACTATGGCCGATATAGCTGGCGGAATCAGAGAGACAGTCGGCGGAGGCACAACTGGTGATGTCACACGGTCGGTGGGAAGTACTGCCAATCAACCCACGAGACTTCACGAAACCACCGGCGTCGATGGCTGGACCATGAAGAAACACCACCAGCATATCCCAGCCGCAGCTGCGACTACGGAGAACCGAGCGGGGGGGGGGGTAGGAGCTGGGAGGAGCGACGGGAGACCGGTTAACTCATGTACACGGCATTTCACTGGCAGGGGAGCGAGACCCATCGGAACCGGAGACGTCCGAGAATTGTGGCTTCCGAGAAATGCCGTGACGTGGCAGCACGGGCGCAGACGAGACGAAACAAGGCAGCAAACAGCTGCGTCTCGCGCAGACGGAACGCGGAATCAGACAAACCGCGGATTGCCTACTTTTGGAAGGACAAACAAAACGGGTGGAAATTGACTGAACTCACAGGCATTTACAGCAAGAGAATCTGTAGTTTTCCATGAGCCAGTGGCAATGAAGTGTGGGACGAAACTACAGTTTCAAAAGCAGTCTCAAAGCCAACACTCCTCCAGGAAATCCTCATTCAAACCAAATCCCACTGGGCTAGAGCAAACAAGTATAGATCAAAGAAATACACCAGGGGTCGGATAGCGCTGTAAATCATTAATGATAAACGAGGAAATTGCTCAACTAGCTAGCAAAAGTGTGTTTTGCAACACGTTGGGCAATTCGACTCGCTATAAATTGCTACCATTAGGCGAGCGCCACACGAATTCATCAACAAATGCAATAAACACATAGCCAGCTGACAACGGCGCAGCGGATGTCACGCACCGGCCTGCTGACTGACATCCTGACCGACTACTCAGGCTACCGGCCGCGGAAACCGCAGCTGCCAGCGCAGCCCAGGCGGCTGGTAAATCAAAGACATCAACGTCACGACATAACCAGTACCCACACCGACGTCGCCGCCCAATGTCGACGGACATCGTCGACCGAGTTACACGGAGCGAATTTTGCACAACACTCCACCGAGCGGCAGCCCGCGGGAAAATAGAAACACCACGGCATGTTACTCATCCGTCCGACAGCCCGGAAAGCCGTCGTTAAAATAACTGATTGCGAATAGCAAGCCGGGCGTCGATGTTAATGGTGTCGATCCTTGATAAACGAACGCTACTATATCAGAACAGCTAATTTTGCTGTCTGCCAACGCACGCTGACGGCGCACTTCATCAAGACACCGGCGGCACTCGACGATATCGGCCATAAGTGGCCGTAACTCGCGGCTGTCCACCCTCACAGTCACGCCGAGCCGTGCATCAGATCTCACCGGCCCACATGGCCGAAGCGGGCCTGCGCCCCACAGCGCAGCCCGACCGGCCAACACGCCACATCAGGAACGGAGCCGCGTCACCGGCGGCGGGCGTGACGGCGGGCGTGGCGGCCAACGGGCGCCGGCCGTCCTCCAGACGAGGCCGACGCCGCTGACGCCGATCACAGCGAGCTGATTAACCGCCGGACCGCCGGGTCGCCGACATGTGTCAGGCCGTCGACCGCTGCAGTGATCCAGTCCGGACCCCAGCTACCGAACAGACGAGCCCGGGCTGCCGAGCAGATGGACCCCGGTGTTTCCCAACAGACGGGCCCGGCTGCCGAACAGACGGACCCCGGCTGTCGAGCAGATGGACCACGGCGTTTCCGAGCAGACGGACCCATGCGTCGCCGAACAGACAAACCACTACCGCAGGACACACATACCTACATCAATGAACAGACTCAACTCTGCCACCGAGCCAGCACACTTCAATCACCTTGGGCCGGGGATGACCGAGTGGTCAAGGTGTTCGGCTATGGGTACCAAAGGTCCCGGGTTCGATGCTAGCGCCCCTCGGGACATTCCCCAATCCTGCGGCCCACCGGCGGAACAGTGTGGGCGGTGTCATTAGCTGTGAATGTGCATAAAGTGCGTCGTGAACCAACCAACAAACAATTAAACAAACTTCAATCATCCTGATGGGCCGGAGCATTCGTTACTGGTTTTACTACACACAATCAATGACAATGACTGACACTTGGAGATATATTGATGACCCTCTCTTCGAAATACCCAGGATCACATTTCGGTAAAACGTGATTAAAGCAACCGCAGTTCTGATATTTCTGTGGAGTCGAGGTACTCGTGCAGATACAAAGGTAGGAAACAATTGAAGAAAGTTCGATGTCCGATCATCTAGCCGAAATGCTGCGTGAAGACCATTCTACTAACATTACAGTGCAGGAATCTATATTTGCAACAGCATGAGTGCCAATCTTCTGGAATGCCTCGAAGCGTGCAAAGCCGCATCCATGGGCGCAAATAAAAGTACCTGACAATGTATTAAGCCGACCTGGAACCAATTTTGCTTCACATCTCAAGACGCAACGAAATCGAAAGTTCAAAGAAACCACGAGCATCTTGCCATTATTCACAATATATGACAACATAACATTATTCACGTGTCTTTCCTATTTACATAATACCGTGGTTTAGGGGCCAATGTCTCGTGATGGTGGTGGTGGATTTGTGCTTTAAGAGAGCGTCAACTGCATTTGTCGTTTTGCACCCAAATGTCTTGTGGAGAAGGGCCATATGTCATGTGGGGAAATTCGGAGGCAGTCAACATTCTTCGTACAAATAAATGGTCCGACAAAATAATCTTCGGATCTACTGGAAAATCACAACCAACATCAGTGTTTGATGTGCAACTATACTTGCGTTTCAAAGCTCTTCGTGCTCACAGCTCACAATGCAATTTTGGTGCCAAAACAGAAAAGGAAGTGTCGCTAGGGTTTGGTTGGTTATTGGTTTTACGACACATCGACCGTTGAGTCATGTAGCGTTGCCAATCTCTCACGCCGAATGGTCGCCGGCGAAGACAGGTGAGACTCGAACCCACAACCTTTCGATTGCGAGACGGCAACTTACTCCTAGGCTACTCGTCCCCTGGATGGGCCGGTGCCTTTGAGCACAAGGACCACTACTTCAATTGCACCAACAGTTGTGACATTGAATAAGAGGCCGCAGGGGGCGGCGCTAATGTTGGTAGTTTCGGGCTGAAAATGCATCGCTCGCAAATGCTAACGGACATGACCGAAGTTGCTCAATTCATACTCAACCGTTCAGACAAGTCCATCAAAACACAGCGTATTGAATAGCATACTACATCACTGTATCCAGAAATTCCTCGAAACAAAACATTCGTGGTAGCGACTACCGGCAGAACCGTAACGGGCAAGTGGAATCTGGCCTGGAGGTTCTACCCGGCCAACACTCAGCAGGTCAACATAACCATCCACTCGTGGTGAGACGACCGGTTATCACAGCAGCCAATTATGCACCATGACCCAGACCACACGCTCCCCTCTTGCAGACTTAGTCTATGGGATGGCACCGCCGTCGTCTTACCTCTCCCACTCACGGCGCAGGACCACCCGATGCACGTGCCGTCCAGCTGACGGGGCCATTTCTGCCACGAGCTACGGCCGCTGCCACCGGTCAGCGGTAGCCGTGCGACAACAAGACAAAAGGCGCACACAACGCTTGGTATGTTGCCATCTAGTCACCAGGCCGACCTGCCACCCAGCATACAGCGACACGGCCACAGATGGCGGCTGCAGCAGGGAATCAGGTGGCGACCGGGTCACCGTGGGTCTGATAACACGGACGCTCACCTCCTTGGTCTTCTCCAGCTTGCATCTAGTGTCCAGCAGAACGCTGGCCTTCTCCTCGAGCGCGGTCTGCATTTCCGCGAAGATGGTCTGAAATTGATCATTCGGTGTCAAGCCGCACACCAGGGGACGAACGGAACAGCGGACCCCACAGACGAACAGCCGCGGCCGGGGGCGAGTAGCCTAGGGGTAAGCTGCTCGTCTCACAATCGAAAGGTTGTGAGTTCGAGTCTCATTTGTCGCTACTCTTTGCCCGCGACCAATTGACGTGAGAGATTGGCGACGCTACATGATTCAACAGTCGATGAGTCGTAAAAACCAATAACAAACAACAAGCAAACAAACGAACAGCCGCGGCCGAACAGCACAGGACCCCACAGACGAACAGCCGCGGCCCGATAGCACAGGACCCCACAGATGAACAGCCGCGGCCGAACAGCACAGGACCCCACAGGCGAACAGCCGCGGCCGAACAGCACAGGACCCCACAGGCGAACAGCCGCGCCGGACGGTGCAGTGGACCCCACAGGCGAACAGCCGCGGCCGAGCAGCACAGGACCCCACAGACGAACAGCCGCGGCCGAGCAGCACAGAACCCCACAGGCGAACAGCCGCAGCCGAACAGCACAGGACCCCACAGATGAACAGCCGCAGCCGAACAGCACAGGGCCCCACAGGCGAACAGCCGCGCCGGACGGTGCAGTGGACCCCACAGGCAAACAGCCGCGGCCGAACAGCACAGGACCCCACAGGCGAACAGCCGCGGCCGAGCAGCACAGGACTCCACAGGCGAACAGCCGCGGCCAAACGGTGCAGTGGACCCCACAGACCAACAGTGGCGGCGAGCAGGAGCACCGCCAAATATCGAACACACCAGTTGGCCAATCGGCATGAGCGTATGCTCATGCCGATTGGCCAACGCAAACAACAACACGTGACAACAAATATGCACAAAGTTGATGTATTAATATAGAAAGACATGTATACCGCTACAATATAGAACATGTATCAATACAGGGAACAAGCAGCTGCTGTTAACCATACAGAAGAGCCTGACTTCCATTAAACGACGCCATGCACCATAAATGCAATCAATAGTGCGACATTTTATCATAACTCAACGAAACTGTGACATTCACTGCATCACTGCTCGTCATCGTAAAACAGATTCATGAGTCATAAAAGTGCGCAAGTACTGGATTATGTATTCGAGCAGCATACTACCAATGACCCCGCACATACTGCGCGGAGGCCCATCATTAACCTATGGCACCGCTCACCACGGCTGGTGACTAGCCGGTGAGAGCTCCCCGAACCGGAAACCGGACCAATGAATTGAATGCAGTAGGCGACAGCACTGACCTGTCTCTTATCGCTTTCCTCCTGCAGGGCACGAATGTGGTTGACCTTCTCGACAATCTCGCGCTCCTGGCTCTCCAGCTTGCCCACCATGCTGTCATAGTTCTCCGGAGCCAGGTACACACCCGTCTGCTCGCGAGTGGCCAGCAGGTCGCGCCGCAAACGCTCAATCTCCGCGGTGTATTCCTGCAACAGGGCCCAGGTCAGGTCTCGGCACTCGACAGCGGCGCTCCACACTTCCGGGGTACCTGCGATTGTGACAGAGGGCTCTTGTTTCGTCTTCAGTCCCTGTATTCATGTATCCAAGTCACATCTCACCTAGCGGTGGCACCGCTCTTCAGCAGCTGTCACACCGTTAACGCAGACACAGTTGACGATCTCTCTTCACATTTACCACTGCTTAGTTTTCACGCATTCCAGTGAGACGAGCCAGTGGTTGGCTATTTGGGCATCAATGCGCTAGCCATGCAGCGTCCATGACAAGCCAGTTGTATCGAAGAAGAGTACGTAGGCGTCACTGCCGTAGGCGCACATCTGGCCGCGTCCTTGAATCATTGCACCAGTGCCAATCGGACGAGTACGGACGCTGACAATGTGCCGTATAGTGACCAGTGAGCAGTGTGCCCGAGTGGTTGGCCACGACGTACAGGCTGTACTCTCGGTCTCGTCACATGCGACAGCCGCTCAGAATGTGTGTAGCACACGCCGTGACGCATCAGGTCGAGTCAGGTCAGCTACGCAAGTCACAGCCGCTCTGCATCTGCGGCGCAGTGTTCGGGTCGGGTCACGCCCGGCCAAAACTGCTGTTGATTCACTGGCTGTCCGATAGCAAGGCGGAGCCATGGCCGGTGGCAGTGAGGCACGACCGGTCGCCCCCCCTCCACCTGTCCCCCCTCGGGCCTGGCGCCAGAATAGACAACACCGGGCACGGAACAGCGCCGGCACCAGCCACACACACGGCGCGCCACTGTTGCCGCCGTAAGTGGAACACTTGTTCTCCGCAGCGGTGACACGACGCAGGCCACTCGCCATCGACACGACATACTCCACAATGGAATGAAAATACCGGCAGCCGCACCAGGCCGCGTCCCCAGCAAACAGCGTCCGTACCGCGCCCACACGGATAGTCTACGACCCTCTACGCACTACTCACACAGCTTGTGCTACCCTCACGCAGGAAATATTTTCTTACAGATATCGGAACCGGCCAGCACCGAACATCATACATGATACATAAAATGAGATTACTTTGCTCCTGCAACCAGTAATTTCACATCTGTATGCGAGGTAAAGTAGGTATGTGTAGGTGATGCGAGGTGATGCGAGGTACTCCTGTATAGGTACGCGGCTACTCCTGTATAGGTGATGCGAGGTAAAGTAGCCGCGTCGATTTTTGCACTTTATGTCGCTGCATAGTACGGGGAGTTGCGTTCCGCTCTTATTCTTAGGAGCACGTCGACAGCAACGCCATTTTGTAATTTCTACAACGCTTCGAGACATTTTACACTGCCGATATCAGAAGCCGACCGGAGGAATGCGACCTGGGCTGGCCATCGGCACAGTGACGGCGCCGCCCGCCACAGCGGGGACGTCGCGCGCGCCCCGCCCACGTAAACCGTGCGGCGCGTCCGCGTCGGCAGACAGCTCAGATCTGGCCGAGATTTGGACCGGTGTGGCTGGTGGCCGGCGAGGCCGTGCACGTTTCCAGCGGCGGTTCAGCGAGCCGTGCCGTCGACAGGCGGAGACGCCACTCAGCACGCTGCACAATGGCTGACGGCCGACAGCCGGCCGGCCGCGACACGACGGCCAGTGCCTGACGGCTGACGGCAGGGCCACACCTCGACATCAGCGCGGCCACACCGTAGGCGCACCTGGGCCACATGGCAGCCGCACAACGGCCACACCGCGGGCGCACGAAGGTCACATGGCAGCCGCACCAGGGCCACACATCGGCATCGCCACGGCCACACCGCGGGCGCACCTGGGCCACATGAGGCACACCTGGACCACACCTCGGCATCGCCACGGCCACACCGCAGCCGCACCTGGGCCACACCGCACGCGCACCTTGGCGGTACCGTAGGCGCACCTGGGCCACACTACTGGCCAGGTTTGGGCATTGATGTACATTGTGCATTTAATCATTGATGTGGATAACAATTTTGAAATTATTGAATACGGAGGAAATTTTTCCTGAAGCCTATCACACCAAAATCTCAGTTTGCACTGTTTAGTGAATCAATAGTACTTGATCACAAAGTAGTTCATTGCCGAACAGCACCATTCAACTTCCCAAGCAGAGAAACAGGACAATTTTCCGGAGAGGATAGATGCTAAAAATCCAGGAACTTTCCGACCCTGCCTCGCACTTCGGACACAGAATATGTCTCACCCCAGACCCATAATAGGGCTCACCTCGTGCATATCTAAGGATCACCTCCAGTGTGTGTAAACCATGAATCAGGCATCGGATCAGATCGGACTCAACTCAGGCATACCAGAGGCGGACATCGGACACATTTAAGACTCCGGACGGCTACATGCGATATGGTTCGGTCAGTAAATGATGTCTGGTGGGACCGCATGGAAAACGGACACATTAACAGAAACACCTCGGACTCCCTTAGGACACGTTCCGACCAGGGGGTGGGGTGGGGGCGGCGACATTTGAAGATATTTATCACCTCCAAGCCCACCACCTCGCGCCTACTGTACGAGTATGTCACCCGCCAGACTGCCGGTCGGGTGGATGCAGGGATCGACACGAGTACGAAGACGAAGGGGATAGAGGGCACATGTGTGCAGGCGGTGTGGTGCGCGAGCCGAGACGCACGCCGTGCCGTGGCCGATGTGGCGGCCCGGCGCGGTGCAGCTCGTCACTGGTGTCGGGGGCGCACGGCGATGACGGCGGAGACCGACACCGCTGGAGGTGGTTGTCGACACCGGTGGCGGCGGAGACCGACACCGCTGGAGGTGGAGGTGGAGATTTATACCGACGGCGATGGAGATCGACACCGCCGGCGGCGCGGATCGGCACCGGTGGCATCATCCGGCAGTCATCTGTCACCCGGCCTAGCCGGGGTCAGCCGCCTGCATAGTCTGTCTCAGCCTATCACCCCCAGCTCAGTATAGCTTACCTTGGTCAGTTGCCACTGCGACCTGAGCACCACCTGACCTGCCCCGACATGGTCAGTCCCAGAGCAGCCCGACCGCCTGATTTACTCCAGCCCTTTCAGTCCCACTAAAACCTGATACCCTGACCTGGCCCAACATGGTCAGTCCCACTACAACCTGTCCTCCTAACCTGCTCCGATATTGTTAGACCCATCACAGCTCTACCACCTGACCTGCTCCAGTCCGTCCAGTCTCCAGCGTGCCCCCCCCCCCCTGCCCCCGGCTGTCAGTCAGAGATCAGACTATCTACGAGCGCAGTGCCGCCACCGGTGGACCAACAGCCGGCCGCGCTGTCCAACACACCAGCCGGCGGCGGCGGTGTCGGCCCACTTCCGGTCGGCCCACGCGTGGCACCAGCAGCCAGCTCCAGACGGCCGGCGACGCCGCACGGCTGCAGCAAACCGCCGCGCCGGCGCCGCACACCGTCCACAGGGTCACTTATATCTGATGGCGCGCTCGCATCGAGCCCATGCCTCACTCACCCGAGGTCAGACCAACCGATTACGACTGGCAGTGGTTCAGCGCCGGCCACATACGGACATCGAGCTCTTTTGTAACCCATTCAACCACTAGGTGGTATATCGTTGTCAGCATGCCATGCCGATTAGTCGCTGAATTCGATAACCCCGCCGGTAGCGGGATTCGAACTCACGACCTTGCGATCAAGAGCCCAACACCCTACCGACTCAGCTGCCGCGACGGCCAGGCTTCCGGCCACTCGGCCCTGTGACACTGCAGCGTGTTAGTTGCACTTCAATCGCGCGCCATCACGGAGAACTGGCGGCTCGCACCGATCGGAAGGCGGCACACCAGATAGCTGTTCGGAGCGGGCAGGGCCGCAGCCGGCCGTCACAATATACGCCGGCGAGTCACGTGACTCGGCCAGCGGCGCCGCCGACAGACGACTGTGTGTCGAGTTTGCTGTGTTGATCGGCATGGCAGCCGGACACCCGGCGGAGTAATGTCGCCGCACGGCTAGCGCGTCGGGATCGACACGCAGACGGCCGCGGCCGGCGGGAGCGTTCTGTGTTAGCTACACGGAGCAGCGACGCGAAGAAACTTGGGTTCCTTTAAGATGTGTATTCGGACGCTTGGCCACATACCGGCACCAAACTATGGGTTCTTCCACGACGCATTCGGGTACCAGGCCATACAGCGTCGCCAACCTCTTTCACCGATTGGTCGCGGACGGGTTCGGAAATCCCGCCGGTTGTGCGATTCGAACCCACGATTTTACGATCATAAGTCGAACGCCCTGTCGACTGACGCACGGCGACCACAAGCACAGCGACAACATCATGTTCCTGCCCGCATTACACCACCGGTGACGCCGCGAACGGCCGTTGGAACGGTCGTACTGCCGACAGCGAACGCAGAACGGCCAACGTCGCGCGCCGGAGTCAACGCAGCCCGCTTCTCCCCCCCCCCCCGCCAGATGTGACAGGCGTGACGCAGTCCGCCCGCGTAGATGTGACCGACAGCGTACAGGACTGAACGGGGACTTGCGAAGGGAACAGAAAACTGGGGATCTGCGATAAGCAATCATCTAGTCTTCCGAGGGTGGCTGGACACGGTTCATAAGGCTCGGATAGGTACCATTCCTTTTAGATCCCCCACGATATATATATGCACGTACACTGAATCAAATTAATGCGAATAATAACAAGAAATAATATTATTATCATGGCTATCATGATTACCAGTATTGCCATCATTATCATTATTATGATTATCGTTACCTAATTATGATTGTTGGTTGGTTGGTTATTTGAGTTTTATGGCGCATCGACCAGGTCTGGCCATTTAGCCTCATTATGAATATGATCTTCATTATTATTATTATTTATTAACTACGGTTTGGAGTAACTGGAACCAGTCAATTTCAGCACGAAAAGTAGGAGGGTGTCGGTGTGGACGGCACGGAGAGTGGAAAGGTGTTGGCGCAGACGGCGGGGGGCTTTTTGTCAGGTGTCACCCAGAACGGCGGCAGCCGCGTGGGTTCCGTGCGTCCGAAGTCGAGTTATCGCCACTGACCGACGGGCGTCTCACCAAGCCAACACGGGCCGGCGTGTAGACTGTAGTCCCACCAGGCCAACACAGTCCGGTGTGTAGACTGTAGTCCCACCAGGCCAACACAGTCCGGCGTGTAGACTGTAGTCCCACCAGGCCAACACAGTCCGGTGTGTAGACTGTAGTCCCACCAGGCCAACACAGTCCGGCGTGTAGACTATAGTCCCACCAGGCCAACACAGTCCGGTGTGTAGACTGTAGTCCCACCAGGCCAACACAGTCCGGCGTGTAGACTGTAGTCCCACCAGGCCAACACAGTCCGGTGTGTAGACTGTAGTCCCACCAGGCCAACACAGTCCGGTGTGTAGACTGTAGTCCCACCAGGCCAACACAGTCCGGTGTGTAGACTGTAGTCCCACCAGGCCAACACAGTCCGGTGTGTAGACTGTAGTCCCACCAGGCCAACACAGTCCGGCGTGTAGACTGTAGTCCCACCAGGCCAACACAGTCCGGTGTTAAGACTGTAGTCCCACCAGGCCAACACGACCGGTGTGTAGGCCAGGTCAACACAGTCCGGCGTGTAGACCGTCCCACCAGACCAACCCGGCCCGGATACACTGAGCACGCGCAGGTACTGGTCAGCTGACCGGTCATCCATACTCCAGAGGCCATAGTTTGCTGTGACTGGCGCTGTGTGCACGACAGGCAGTGCTTGTAACTACTAAAAACCACGTACTATCCATGTGCCATCGAAGCGACTGCAGGGGGACGCTTTCCCGCAGCAAAACTGCTACACTAAACTGACCGTTGATATACGCAAGCGCAATTATATGGTTGTGCATATTTGCTGGCGGATATATTGCTCCGGTCGTGTTTCAACTCTTGGCGATGATCCCAGAGCTGGAACGCTACTTGGACACTTACCAGACGCTACCTCACAATTAATTGCCGACGATTTGTAGCCGAGTTTTCACCTCCGCCGAGACCACATCAATATTACGACGCTGGTGCGGGAGATCGCATGGCGGGCTGCCAGCCGACCGTCGGGTCAGTAGTAAAACCCAGCCAGGCATCTGGACGAGTCCCATCCGCCCAACCTTGCACCAGAACTTCCCGCTGAACCCGCCGGGAAGACCGCTTCTTGACGGGTAGGCGCGAATGATCAGACTAGTCGAGGAATCATTAAGCCCAAGAAAACAAATTTCCTGACGGCGAGCCATCGAAAGCAGTAGAAGTATAGAGTAGGGAGCCCACAGAGAGCGCCACACGTACTGCCACTGAGTCGGAGACAGCCCACGGAGACCGCAACACACAATCAGAGGCAGAGGCAGAGATGCACCCCGGGTCCGGGCGGGCGACAGACGCGCAGGAGCCACGCCAGCAGTGACGGCGACAGACTTGCAGGAGCCGCAACAACATTGACGGCAAGAGACGCGCAGGAGCCACAACAGCAGTGACGGCGACAGACTTGCAGGAGCCGCAACAGCAGTGACGGCAAGAGAAGCGCAGGAGCCACAACAGCAGTGACGGCGACAGACGTGCAGGAGCCGCAACAGCAGTGAAGCGCAGGAAGAGAAGCGCAGGAGCCGCAACAGCAGTGACGGCAAGAGAAGCGCAGGAGTCACAACAGAAATGACGGCGGGAGAAGCACAAGAGGCACATCGGCAGCGACAGACCGCACACGCCAACCAATTGGACAGTGGTCTAGACCCATAGTAACGAAGCAAGTCACTCGTTGATTCTTGCACTGGCCACAACAACACTAGTTCCACGAGTCCAACGAACCAGTAAAAAGCCGCTGGTCAGAGCTAAGTGGCACTGCGGGCAACTACATGCCGATCAGCGTGATAAGAGGCGGCCCACGCCATCACAGCCATATCGGTCCAACGGCCCGCTCCCTCACTGCCACATGCACAGCGCAACATCTGTCCAGACTAACACGAACATATTTCGGCGGAGCCTCGGCACTTTGAACCGTCGGCTCTGTAATAAAACAAATAAATGAATGAATAAAGGAAGAAATCAAATACATGGCATCGGTTCGTACGCTTTTGGGTATCGCACGACTGGCCACGTTGTTACAAACCGGACGTGTATCACATCTACATCTCGTTTGCTATAAAACCAACCTAATCAACTTGTTTCAAACAGCAAGTATAGCCCCGAGCTTTGTACTCGTATAGAAGAACACGTTCTCATCATCGAACAATGTGAACCCGTACTAAAAGAATGGTTTTCGTTCGTTACAGTAGTACACGCCTTTTGAACTAGAAAAGCACATAGCAAGATATCGAAATTCACAAATGAAAACTATGTCATCAAAAATGCTTCTTCTTTTAAACACAAGATGGAAAAAATACGGTACATGGAAGCGAACGAGGCATACCCTATCAGCGACTGGTTTTGTAGGTGTGACAGGCCACATCACGTCCAATATTGCCTGGAACTGCATCATCAGATGGGCGTGAATCACCACCAGCAATACCCAGCACGTACATGATACATAAAACGCATTACACAATGAGAGCAGCCATTACAATCGCATGGCAAAAATATGCATCCGGATGCTCGATGCCTGCTTGCTGTGATTTAGGGACGTATCGACTACAGCGGTCATGCAGCGAACACAGATGCACATCACAACGCATTGTGACAGCACGACCATTCAGTATCCAGTGACACCTTCCGGCTATTTTCATGACAGGATCCTACTGGCGCCGACCAGCAGCAGCACGAAAGCGGGCGTGTCGCTAGCGCCGGTGCATTGTCGTCAGCAGCGTGCTCCGCCTCAGCCGCGACTGGTCACGCCCCCGTCACCGGTGACGAACACCGCGGCGGGCGCGCTCGAACAACGCCGACCAGCACACACGCACGCCACGTGTCCCACCTGGCTGCACGCACCGCGTACACGGCGCACCACAGAACACCGCCGTGCGTGCGGATCAGTGGTACACGACCGATCCCCAGTCAACGACAGACAACACCGGCGCGGAACGGGCGTATCCTCACAGCCCGTGGTGGGTATCGGCACCAGCGGGGATTGATTGGAGGGGGCGGCCACCACCCGGTCCTACTTGTACCGCCATCACCGCACCGGCTCTAACAGGCGCGTACATCGACGTCGCGCGGCCGGCCGCCCAGCGCGTGGGCATCTGCCGATTGTCGGCCCGCCGCCGGCTCGATCAGGGCGGGGCGTCTCGCTGCGTGTGCGCGTGGGCGCGACCCGCGCGCCCGCCAGTCGACTACACCGCACTAAACGTCTTCATGCATTAACCTCTCATTGACATGCGGCCGCCGCTCGTCCGATTAGCATACAGTTGGGCCGGCGGCCGGCGCACTCGCCCCGCAGTCGGCACCGTGCCGGGCGTATGGCGCGGGACCGGCCCTGTAGGCTGGGCACGGGACGCGTCACCAGCCGGCCGGGGATCCGCCGCAGGGCCCATCTTACGGCGTGGCAGAGCGTCAGTCACACGGCGCTCCCCACTTAACTGACCCGAGGTCACTCCAGAAAACGCTCGCCGGCCTTTCCGCCGCCCCTTCACGCGCCCAGCCACCGATGTACGCGACTGTCCGCATTTCCAGGTAGCCGGCCATCCGCCATATGTAGCATCTCTGTGCGACTGTTCACTCGTCAACAACCTTCCCGTCTGACTCGGCACCGGCTGATCCGTACCTCCGTGACCCGACTGTGGGCCGGGTCCGTCCCTCCCCGTGACCCGACTGTGGGCCGGGTCCGTCCCTCCCCGTGACCCGACTGTCGGCCTGGTCTGTCCCTCCCCGTGACCCGACTGTCGGCCTGGTCCGTCCCTTCCCGTGACCCGACTGTGGGCCGGGTCCGTCCCTCCCCGTGAGCCGACTGTGGGCCGGGTCCGTCCCTCCCCGTGACCCGACTGTCGGCCGGGTCCGTCCCTCCCCGTGACCAGACAGTCGGCCTGGTCCGTCCCTCCTCGTGACTAGACTGTCGCCCTGGTCCGTCTCTCCCCGTAACCAGATTGTCGGCTGGTCCTCCCCCCGTGGCCAGACTGTTCGGAGACTGAACGGCCGGAAGCAGCATTCCACCGTCCACGCAGCCAAAAATTCGCATGGAGCCATGTCCCACAAGAATGCACGACCTGTTCTGACCTCTCCAGCGACGTCTTAACCACAGCATTACGCACGCCCGCTGGAGGTATCCGGGCGACGCATTTCGAAGCCGGTGATCCGTCTCTGCCGCTGCCCAGCTGATAACGCATGCTTTCACCCGGCCAATGTGATCGCGACCGGGGCACATACGCGACCGTTCGATGCCAATCGGACGGGGCGGAGAATGATGTCGCACGCAGAGCGGCCGACGATAGAGACCGCGCCTGCCGGCGCCGACAGCCGAGGACGACGGTGCGCCGCAGCACCGCATGAGGACGGCGTCGGCTACTCGAGTTTATCGACTGCGTCAGTCATGCAGCGCCCCGTCGGGTGGGGTCCATATACGAGACGGGCGGCCGACAATTCCCAACACCAATGTCGGCTCACTTGTGCCGCGCATCCGCTGGTAGGTGGATACTTGGATTATTTTTTCGACACATTCGACTGACATAGCATCCCCAATCTTGGTTGGCCGCGGGTGGATAATTCCGCCTGTTGTAGGATTCGAACCCACGATCTTACGACCAAGAGCCCGACTCCCCATCGACTGAATTACCGCGGCCCCTCCGCGTATCTGCGCCACGTGACGCTGCCACCGGCGTACAGAACAGCACGAGTTGGCGCGGAGCTCGTGTGGTGGGGGTAGGGACGCTGCTCTGCGGGGGCTGGACGCGTAGCACCGGGTGGACGCACCCGCCCGGCACGGCTGACTGACAACAATGCAGACCACTCGAGAAGGCGCGGCGAGAACGAGAGTCGGTTCCGGGACCACTTGCTGGGAGACGCTCCGTAATGTTCTGGCAAATGTCACGGTGAAATCATCCAGCTTACGTTACGCAGTCGGATGGTCGCATGCTCATGACGCTATCTTACGTCCATAAGTTCAGATGCAAGTGGGGGTGAGTTCGAGGTACGGCGGTTAAATTGCTCCAATTCCAGATTAAAACTAACCAGCCTTTGGATTTATGCAAAATTTGTAACCAATTGGCATATATTAACGAAGGCAACAGTACCAGCTTCGTAGTCGAATTCCTTGTGAGAAAGTGTGGTTATCTAGTGCCGTCATACCGACAGAAGCGACTGTCCCTGCTGTTACAGTAAGCACAGGTTCTCGAAGCACTACAGACCTTAACGCAACTGCCACATGTCAGCTTGTTTACACCTCAGGTGGCGACATGATCGTCAGTGTTCGGACAGTCACATCTTATTGCTGTACTTCAAACAATCAATGGCAATGACTGACACTTGGAGATATATTGATGACCCTCTCCTCGAAATACCCAGGATCACATTTCGGTAAAACGTGATTAAAACAACCGCAGTTCTGATATTTCTGTGGAGTCGAGGTACTCGTACAGATACAAAGATAGGAAACAATTGAACAATACAAAGTTCCATGTCCGATCATCTGGCCGAAATGCTACGTGTGGACCATTCTACTAACATTACAGTGCAGGAATCTAGATTTGCAACAGCATGAGTGCCAAGCTTCTGGAATGCGTCGAAGCGTGCAAAGCCGCATCCATGGGCGCAAATAAAAGCACCTGACAATGTATTAAGTCGACCTAGAACTACTTACAAATTTTGTTTCACATCTCAAGACGCAACGAAGTCGAAAGTTCAAAGAAACCACCAATATCTTGCCATTATTCACAATATATGACAACACAACATTATTCACGTGTCTTTCGAATTTACATAATACTGTGGTTTAGGGGCCAATGTCTCGTGATGGTGGTGGTGGATTTGTGCTTTAGGGAGCGTCAACTGCATTTGTCGTTTTGCGCCCAATATCTTGTGGATTGGTTGGTTATTGGTTTTACGACACATCGACCGTTGAGTCATGTAGCGTCGCCAATCTCTCACGCCGATTGGTCGCGGGCGAATAGTAGCGACAGGTGAGATTCGAACCCACAACCTTTCGATTGTGAGACGAGCAACTTACCCCTAGGCTACACGTCCCCAAATGTCTTGTGGAGAAGGGCCATATTTCATGTGGGGAAATTCGGAGGAAGTCAACATTCTTCGTACAAACAAATGGTCCGACACAATAATCTTCGGATCTACTGGAAAATCACAACCAACATCAGTGTTTGATGTGCAACTGTACTTGCGTTTCAAAGCTCTTCGTGTTCACAGTTCACAATGCAATTTTGGTGCCAAAACAGAAAAGGAAGTGTCGCTAGGGCTTGGTTGGTTATTGGTTTTACGACACATCGACCGTTGAGTCATGTAGCCTCGCCAATCTCACACGCCAATCGGTCGCGGGCAGAGGAGCGACGGGTGACTCGAACCCACAATCCTTTAATTATGAGACGGGCAACTTACCCCTAGACTACTCTTCCCATAATACTGATGCTTGATGTAGGTCAACTGGCTAGTGTTGACATCAAGGAAACCGATAATATTCCAATTTGTTCACAGCCAACTATGTATTATTTGCTCGACAGTGCCGTGTCGTGATTTGATTCTTGACCGGACTCTGCAAACTCTTACATTGAAGGACTTGTACGTTCTGGAGAGAAATCAGACTACCCTTCAGGGAAGTGTCACGCTATGCAGGCCGTGGCTAACATATCACAGACCTACAACCACGATACGCGTATTGACCGTAATTCGAGTCAAACTCCTGTTGGCTATGTGATAGACTTGAAAAGCTGGTAACTCGCACCAACCAGCACAAAACCAACATCAAAACTATGTCCCAAACTATATCTAAGGCAAAGGTGGCAGCCCTCTTGGCACCAGTTGGAGCACGGGTTAGTCGACCAGACGGTACCCAACTATAACTGTGAATGTCAGCATAAGTGACGGTCTTCTCCAAATGTTTGGAAACTGGAGACCGACCCTGATGGAAACTAACGGATCAATGTCACTTCACCAAATATACACGTACTCTGAAATACGCCCCACTTTCACATCAGCCTCGATTGGTTAGTGCCATTCAGATGGTAATGAATGCAACAGATGGTGGTTTATTCATTTAATGAACCATCTGTGACTTCTCAGCGTGCGTATTTGTCACAGTTTTTCACTTAAATAATACAATTAACATATGAAATTGGTTCTCCGCTTTCTAGAACCCAACAATGCGTAAACAAATAACATCTTCCAGAGGTGATATGCTACACCAATACAGAGGGGCGAGTGGCCTAGGGGTAAGCTACTCGTCTCACAATCGAAAGGTTGTGGGCTCGAGTCTCACCTGTCGCTACCCTTCGCCCGCGACCAATCGGCGTGAGAGATTGGCGACGCTACATGACTCAACGGTCGATGTGTCGTAAAACCAATAACTAACCAACCAACAATACACGAATACCAGGGAAATCATGAAATCATGACGTTTCGTCAAAAGTAGGCCATTGTGCCGTTGTCATTGGGGCTTAGGGGCGCATCACCTGTATGTGTTTCACAGCGTCCATGGCTATTTTATGTCGAAACAAAATCGTCTGCAACGGGCAGGTGGCCTGAGAAAACACCGGTACCCATCCATTCATTCAGCACCGCCGCTGCCGCGGGCGCGTTACTTTTTCTGGCGGCGTTCAATAACATTCGACGGACGTAACGCACCAGCGGGACAGGCGTGCAGCTGCCAACACAGACACCATCGGGGAACAACTGCACAGCAGACGACGTGCACGCACCGGGCGCCACCTCGCCGCCTACGAATGTCGCCAGAACACCGAACTGGGCGCCGCACGGCCCACACGAGTCGCCAGGCTACCTGGCGCCACACGGCCCACACGAGTCGTTGCCGATGTGAGATGCGCTTCGCGCGGCGTGTCTACGGCTAAGGTGGCCGACGACCGTGAACGTGTGTCTGTTGCACCTCAGCCGGCAGTCTGTAGGGAGACGCATGGTCCAGTACCGTCCCGACTTGTCACATGACAGGCATGATCCAGCGCGAATCCCGTGTCACCGTCCCGACTCGTCACAGGACACGAGTAGAGGCGCTCTTCGGTCCGTCTGCTCACTAGATTGTGTTTATGGACGGCCGGCAGTCAGCTGATTATGTTCATTACCTACGCCTTACAGCCAGGAGTGGCGGCCAACAAGCACCACCGCATCACTACCGATAGTAGGGCTAAAGTACCCCATATACTATACACACCTATAATACACTCGAATTGTGAGGAGTTAAAAAAAAGTGCAACAGGATGTCGAAATTCGTCATGACCTATGTCATTCACAATGTTTTCCAAGCTCCTGTAAACTCCATAAAACAACAGGATATTTGGGAAGAGTATTGCTTAGTTGCATCCACGGGTAACTACATTACAGACCGCACTATAGGTAGTCACATTATCTGAAATTGGACCACGAAATACAAGTGTTGCACTGTCAATACTAGTGAGCATGCGCATGGTAGTACAAAACGTACACACATCACTCAATTAAGCACGAAATGCCTAATTCAGCAATTGGTACGTTCCGGTCATTTCCAGGAGACATTCATCAGGGACCGATGGTCAGCTTATGCCCAGCTGGTGACAACGGTGGCTCACATCTCGAGTTCAAGTCACAACACTGGTTGTGGTTCATCGGGATCTATCAGCACCAAAAAAAGAAGAAAATACACCCCGAACGAAATACTGCACATATTTTGTTGCAAACCGCACGACCTACGTAAGCACTACTCACTTTCTGTGCAGATTGGCATCAATTTGCAGTACATCGGCGCCGCCAATTGCACCCAGTTCCGTGCGGGTTGCCACACGAAACTGGGTTGCCGTTCTCAAAACACTGAGAACTGCGTCACCAGACGCTGAATCAGAAAATCCAGTCCTGCTATGCAGTCCACTTTGGTCGACGTCAAATGCGGGATATGTATAGAACGTTTAAAGCCTAATGAAGAAAATGTCCAACAGAACTGTGAGATGAATGCAATAAACGTTGTGATGACATTGAGTATGATGAGATATGCCGAGCCTTCCGCTACAGATTAGCGTAGACCATTGGACTCTGGGGACGAGTAGTCTAGGGGTAGCTTGCCAGTCTTACAATCGAAAGGTTGTGGGTTCGAGTTTCGCCTGTCGCTACTCTTCGCCCGCGACCAATCGGCGTCAGAGATTGGCGACGCTATATGACTCAACGGTCGATGTGTCGTAAAACCAATAACCAACCAGACCACTGAACTGAGCGATGAGATGAGATCTGCTCTGAACCAGGGTACCGCGGCATCCATTGTGAACAAATAACTGGCACCTACAACCCTATCGTGACGCCCTTCGAGCGCGTCGGTCCTATATCGCCCATCAAGAGCGAGCGGACGTGCACGTCTATGTGTTGAGCCCGTTCCACTGAGCAGCAACACGTCCGGTGACCCAGAGAGCGGAACGACGGCACCGACGCGGGCAGTCAGCTGCGCCGTCGGCAGCTGCCGGTCGCCGCGTCGGCGGCCATCAATCGGCTGCCAACAGGTAGCCGCCGCCGCCGCCGCCTCCCACACGTGACCGCGCGCGCCGGCACGTGCCCTGACGCCGGCTGTCTCACGTACACCGCCGCAACACGAGCCGCCGCCGGCTACCTACCTGCTGTCCGCGCCGGGTGCCCACCGAGAAGGCTATGGGCGCCACGAGCAGCGCGGTGGCGGTGGCCAGCGAGAGCAGCAGTGCGGCGCGGCGCAGCATGCTGGCCGCGCGCCATCGCTGCCGCCGGCCGGCCGACCACTGACCGGCCGGCGCCGCCGGTGGTGGTGGTGGTGGTAGTGGACAGTCAGCCGCCGGCCGTGAGTCATGACCTCGGCCGGCGGCGGCGGCGGCGACCGCGGCATAGTCGCCGCCGCCACCGCCGCCGACTGACCAGCCAATCACAGCAGGCTGCGGCCGGCGGCCGAGCAGCGGCGCGCGCGCCGGCTCCACCACGCCGTCGACGCACGCGCCCCGGCCGCACGGCCTCACACGCCGTCCGCCGCCGGCCGTCAACAGGGTTGGCGTCACTAGGCCGGCCGCGCCGCGACACTGCGGCCACTGCTCGCCGTCCGCCCGCACCGGGCGCGTCGCCCGTCACCGTCCCGCTGCACCCGGCCTGCTGTCGACTCGGCACGTGCGCGGCGCACGTCCGACGCGGCCGCCGACGCCGGCTCGACTCGACTGGGCCGGCCGCCGTCCGCTGACCAGTTCCCCGGAGGTCGTCGGCGGCGGCCCAGCCCCGGCCTCCGCCGCGCACACCTGGCCGGCGGCCGCCCCCCCCCCCCCCCACCGCCCCGCCTCCCGACGTCCATGGTGGGCGGTGAACTTCCCACACCAGTTAGTTAGTTATTTGGGCTTTAGGGCACATAAACTGCATTGGTCATGTAACTTCCGACATCCATGCTTCGTGCTGTCGGCGGCAGAGTTGAAAAATGGGCTAGTCCTGCATTTTATAAACCAAAACATAATTTTCACTGGAATGCTATTCTCGCGTTTTCGCGCCGCATGGTTTGATGTTCTGGTTGAGAACAACTGCAAGTTTATTGATGTTTCACGGGGAAGCATGAAACGTTTCCAATGGCGCAAGCAGACATCAGATTATTTGCAGACATCTGCTGGTCGTCATCGACCCAAATACCCATCACCCTCAGCGGTCGGCAGTCAGCAACCAACACCCATTCTCCCGGCGGTCAGCAGTCTGCAGTCAGCAACCAACATCCATCACTCCCGCGGTCGGCAGTCGGCGCCAGCATTGAATATTAAGCTGCTTCTGTGTCTGTGACACCAGAAAATTACCTTCTTCACAAAATTATCCCTTATGTTTGCCTCCACTTAGAGGTTGAATGGTGCTATTGGACAATAGACTGTGCACTTTGAAATAAGCGCTCAAGATTCTCTGGAAAGTGCAAACTGAGATTATGACGTCACACCAATGAATAAAAATATCCCTCCGTATTCGCTGATTATCGCAACAGAGCCACGGGAGCCGGCTTTGGTAGGTGGCGCACCAGCCGTGGTGGACTGCCACAGATACACCGGAGCCCCGGGAGCCGGCTTTGGTACCGCACCGATGCAGCCATACATAACCCCACGTGACTCTAGCCCCGGGCACCAGGGCAGGCAGTCATTTCCCGGCACGAAGGTATTGTTCATATCGCCGATCACCGTCTACGCTCTTTATCCGGCAGTGAATACGGTCTGGACCATTAACGTCCACCGTGAGTTGCGGTCGACCAGTGGGCAGTGGGCAGTGGGCAGTGGGTAGTGGGCGGTGTGGGTGGGCGGTAGACAGCGGGCTGTAGACAGTGGGCGGAAGACAGTGAGCGGTGGGGGTGGACAGTGGGCGATTGAGTGTGGACTGTGGGCAGTGAGAGATGAAGAGTATGGACAGTGTGGGCGGACAGTGGGCGGTAGACAGCGGGCTGTAAACAGTGGGCGGAAGACAGTGAGCGGTGGGGGTGGACAGTGGGCGATTGAGTGTGGACAGTGGGCAGTGGACAGTATGGACAGTATGGGCGTGCATAGTGGGAGTGTACATTGTACGGTGAGCGGTGGACGGCCGCACGGCAGCCGGCTTAATGACGCCACAGACGAGGTTCGTTTGACGCGCAGTCGGCTGCACAGTAATCGCGACCTGTGCAGCGCGCAGCGACCGCACGGAGCACGCCGAGCGACCGATCGGCCGCCGCTGGAGGGGGCCGCATGCGCGGCCAGCGGCCGAGCGACCAATCTGCCCACCTCGGGGGCGACCGGGCCGAGCCGGGGTGCCGTGCCCGGCCGCAGCCCGGCGGCGCAGACTCGGCCGCCACGTGACCTCCGGCGGCCAGACGGCGTGACCACGGCACTTGGTCACAGCACGGGTACCGGTCTGGCTGTGACGCACAGTGTCACCCGGCGGCGGTCACGATCGGTGCCGAGCGCCCGCCCGCCGCCGTCACGAGCGACGCGGCCGTTACGGCGGCCGTGCTGCCACCGGACCCGCGCACACGCCGGTCGACTGGCTGTTCGGAACGGTTCGGGTCGGTTCGGCAGCACCACCAGTGCGACGTGGCGAGGCGACCCGGAATGCACGCGACACGGGAGCGGCGCCAAAGGGCGTGCCGATGAACCTGTATTGAGATATCGCGGCACCAACACCAAGACGCACGCAGACCGCAACGCAAAACTGAGCGAACGCGTGTTTGATGGAAATAAAAGGTACGGACAAGAATTGACGTTTCCGACTCGGCGTACCGGATCGGACACTGCCGAGCCTCAAGCCGACAAACCAACTGTGGCTGATCTATATCAGGTCTCTCAAACGGTGATTCAGATTGGCCAGGTGCGGCGCTGTATGTAGTTCGGGGAGTAGGCGGACAGGACAGGACAGGACAGGACAGGGCTGCACTGGACGGCCTTCTAAATCAATTGAGGGCCGCCGCCGCCGCCCTGATCAAAATCGGAAGGGAGAGGCCGGGAGGCCCGTCAGTCCTGGACTGCTGTTGCCACCAGGGATTTGGTGAGGGGTGCCACCGTCGAGCGGATCGTCGCACGTTCCGTCAGCCAGCCAGCCAGCCAGCCAGCCAGCCAGGTCTGCATGCCAGTCTGATCCGAGATGAGCCGTGCAGTCGGCAGTGAGATCAGCCTGCACAGCAAATGAAGCGCGCGCATGACCCGGTGGCGGGCACGCCGTGACATAAGCCTGCGTCGTCCGTCACACCGCTCTCGGTACAGTAGCGGGCACGCCGTGACATAAGCCTGCGTCGTCCGTCACACCACACCGCTCTCGGTACAGTAGCGGGCACGCCGTGACATACGTCTGCGTCGTCCGTCACACCACACCGCTCTCGGCGCAGTGGCTGGGGCCGGAGGTCGGTGCAGATCGGCCACGATGCAGGTTCACACCGGCAGTGGTGCAAACCGACGGCACCATTAGCGGAATCGCACCAACCATGGCGAAGACGCCCGGTGGCAGCGGTGATTTACGCCGACACCAGCAGTGGTGGAGGTGTAGTTTCTAGCGACAGTGCGGACGAAGGCGGTTAGACGGGAACACCGCTGGTGCAAAGCAACACCAGCGGTGGTGCAGTTCGGCACCAGCAGCGGAGCAGGCTCGCGGAACGTCCAGTACGGGACGTAGCACGCCACCAGCAGACACGTCGCCACAAGAACAGCTCAGCGGGGAGGGGTCCACACGGCAACGCCGCAGCCACCGAACTCGCGTCAGCACACGACGAACGCACGTGCTTGTCGTCGGTCATTCGGTCAGTTCTTTGTACGCGCGAACGCGACACCATAAAGTGAAATTATCACATACGAAACAGAACTGCTCCATCAGTTACCTTCTGATGCTACTTACGTCATGCTTGTCATAAATTATGCGCAGCTAGTCACCTCCATGAATAGGTAATTGATTTGCCAGATGTTTTGATAAGTCTAGAAGAACGACCACCAGACATTCTAACAGATGGTGCTGTGAATCAGAAGCTGCTTGACAAGCGTCCAAGAGCACGAGGTTCTAAAGTGAGCGGATGGTTGTCATACGTATCATTGCTACGTTAACAAATGTGAGACACGCAAGTGTCGTTAGCCAACGTTTTCAACACACGTAGTCCACCTTACTGCCAACATAAATAAAAACACGCTTGGCATGATTTTTAAATGTTGCTATTAGCTGCAAAATCACTGCAATATATGCCGACTGAATGAGCTTGGCCACTGTTTTAGAACAATGCGCAGATGGCGCATTCCCAAAGACGGAAGATTAAGCACAGTTTCTAGAAGCATGCCCCGAGTCGATACTTAGTCCAGATGCGATCATTTTTGGCCCTGCAGTTGTTATCACTTTCAGTAAGCGCAGCAGAATTGCATAAACCTACCCAGACGGAGAAGAATGAAGCCGTCATATTTGCAATAGCCTTGAGAAAGTAATTACGATATCGTAGGCTATGCTAGGCTCATCTAGAGTGGGGCCAACACGAGTCAACGCACCACGAGCCCGGCGAGACTAGCAGGGTCCACATCTTGTGTTGACTACACAGGGAGTCCGCATCTGGCTTCGGCTGTAGAGGGAGCCTGGGTCTGGTGTCGGCTACAGAGGAATCCGGGTCGAGCCCCGTGGTCGCCTCGGAGCCGTCCCGGCTCGACAGCGGCGGGCGGTGCCAGGGCGAGTTGTCGGCCGTCGGCCATGTCGTCAGCGACATTAGGCGGCCGACGGCTGTCGCCCATTGCTGCGGCCATCGGCGGCCACGCGGCGGTGGCGAGCCGGCATGCGGCCGTCACGTCAGTCGTGCCCGCCGCGGTGACATCACAACCGCCGCCGCCGCCCGGGCAGCGATACCACCAGTCGCTAGGTGAGGCCACTGGTGGCGAGCCGGCATGCGGCCGTCACGTCAGTCGTGCCCGCCGCGGTGACATCACAACCGCCGCCGCCGCCCGGGCAGCGATACCACCAGTCGCTAGGTGAGGCCACTGGTGGCGAGCCGGCATGCGGCCGTCACGTCAGTCGTGCCCGCCGCGGTGACATCACAACCGCCGCGCCGCCCGGGCAGCGATACCACCAGTCGCTAGGTGAGGCCACTGGTGGCGAGCCGGCATGCGGCCGTCACGTCAGTCGTGCCCGCCGCGGTGACATCACAACCGCCGCCGCCGCCCGGGCAGCGATACCACCAGTCGCTAGGTGAGGCCACTGGTGGCGAGCCGGCATGCGGCCGTCACGTCAGTCGTGCCCGCCGCGGTGACATCACAACCGCCGCCGCCGCCCGGGCAGCGATACCACCAGTCGCTAGGTGAGGCCACTGGTGGCCGGTAGCCGATGTCGGCCGCGACCGTGGCCAGAGCCGTCGACGGGTCCTGGCGGGTGAACCACGCCGCCGCGAGGCGCACCAGCTCCCCCCCCCCCCTCCCGCCGCGCGACCCGCTGTGTCAAAGCAGCACCTCACGGGGGGGGGCACACACATCAGACGGCCGACATACGCGCCGTGCGCCATCGATCCGTCTGTCGCCACCAGTCGCGGGCCCGCACGATCGCGCACGATAGGATCGCTCCGGCTGACTGACGGACGCCGATGTCGGCGCGTCGACACCGACGCCAGAGGACGGCGGCGCGCGTTTACAAGGTTGCACGACGGGTCGACCGCACCGCCACACGGCGCCGCCCAGTTGGCACGTGCGCCGCCCGCCAACCGGCTCATCAACTCTGGCAAACAAACACGCTAATTTACGTGCGGTGGCGATTCCCGGCGCTGATCGGGCGGCCGCAGTATTTCGGGAGTCCGGCGTCGTCGGCCGGCGCGAGCGCGGGTCATCGGCCGCGCCCGCGCCCACGTCCACGTCCCCACACGAACGTGACGGCACGCCGCCGCCGCGCTACAGCCACCCATGGCCCGGCCATCGTCACCGAATTCATCCGTCGCTACGAGACGTCTAGCCAGGTCCGAAAAACACCATTTTGGACTTGTTAGCCAAAGGGTTATGCAGTTCGCATAATTATTGTCTTAGTTGTATCGTTGGAAGATGTAATAACATTTCACGATGAGTTCTATTTCATGAATTGCAAATCCACTGGAGGGTACAAGAAAATAATTTTGATGTTGGGAACAAATACGATTATTATCGCAGAACTTCATGGCCCAACATTTTCCTCTCTTAATGCAGGACTCGCAAACAATTCAAGCGGGCGCGTTCCCGGCCACCGACCATACCAGCAGGACACCAGACGGGCGCCGCCGGCAGATGGGTCGGCAGATCGCCACCGCTCCAGTCGCCAGCACCGGGCCGTCCACACAGCCGGCGGGTGCCAGGCACGTACCCACAATGCAGTAGTCAGTTATTTGGATTGAAGGACACTGTGACAGATAACTTTTGGTAATTTTGCCGCACATTCGACTGCTGGCCACGTAGCGTCGCCGACCTTTCACATAGATAGGTTGCTGGTGGACTCAATAATTCGCCGGTTGGAGGATTCGAACTCACGACTTACGATCAAGAGCCAAACGCCCTACCGACTGAGCTACTGCGACCCGTTATTTTCCACGCGAGCTTGGGGACGCTTCAACCAGTTGTATGACGATCAGCGCCCCAGGCGTTCGCTACCGCGCACTTCCACACAACATAGCCGACCATTAGTGTCTCACATGCTGATGCGCTGTCGTGGTTAGCGAAACGTCCACACCAACCGGCCGACTGACCATGCCGCTGTACGCGCCACCAGCCACGCAGCCGTGTGCACGACCACAGCCAGCCACAGCCGAAACACGTCATCAACCGGCCGACTGACCATCCCGCTGTACGCGCCACCAGCCACGCAGCCGTGTGCACGACCACAGCCAGCCACAGCCGAAACAAGTCATCAACCGGCCGACCGACCGTGCCGCTGTACACGCCACAAACAAGACAACTGGATAACCCGTAAGTGCCTACGATTGTGCCTACGATTGAGTTGCATACCACTTCAACATCTGAAAGTACAACCAAGTGCCCCGAGATATATCCTCCGACGTCCACACCATACCGAGCGCGATGCCGTTGAGCGTCACGGCGACTTCTACACCGCGGATGGCGAACGAGAGTACCCTCTGCCCAGCAGGGTCCGTCGCCACCGCCTCCGCCCGGCGCGGCTATCGCCACAGCACTGACCTTCATCAGCGTCTTCTTGCTGAGCTTCTGGTTGACCTCTGGTCTGTTCTGGATGTTCTTGGCGCGCTGCGCGTAGTCGAGCGTGCTGAGCGTCTCCTCGATGTTGCAGGAGGCTGGAGACACGGCCGCGATGATGGATGTCTTGGTGCGACCGCCCAGCGAGTCCTGCAGCAGCCGTGTCAGCTTCGACTCCCTGCCGACCAGAGGTCAGGTCAGGGCGGACACGAGTCGCCAACAGCCACACCTCGGCGGCAGGATTGAGAGTGACCTGAGAGTGACCACAAGCAGCGGCGGTCGGCTCATGTAAGGCACTAAGGAGTAGAGCTTTGAAGGACTGGGAAGGATCCCAGCTATACTCACCTTAGTAGAGCTGGGAAGGATTGTATACCATTATCATAAAATGACGCTTTCATCCACTGGAAAATGGCAAACTTGAAAAACTTGAAACAAATATGCATTGGTGACTAACAATTATGGTGAAAATTGAAGTTCATCTACATTTACATCATTTGCATCTTAGCTCCAAAACAGCTCTATCACCGGTCGGCAGAGGCTAGCCTCTCACGCATTTCGCCATAGAGTGAGTTTTCGTTTCATAACAAGCGCAGGGTAGGCAGGGGCCCTCGAATATTGTTTCGCAATCGGTGACGTCACATAGGCTGGACAATTGCTCAGTCCCGTAGGCGCTCCAGCGAAACTTCCGTGTTTTCCACACGACATTTCCGATCTTAAATACCACCGAAATTGGACAAAATCGGGTGCATTGGAAAGCTTGAAGAATCTTCTTCACGGACATGAGCCGTATTTTCCCTAACATTAGGATTTTCGCTTGGACCCATGCTGACTGCATTCATGTCAAGCGCCGAAGGAATCGCGCAATGCCACGACAGTAAGCAGTGTGATGAGACAGGCCAACTCAAGATCACGGCCGGGAAGGAAGGGTAGAAGCAAGTAAGAGCTAACTGTTGCAACATGATTCCTCCCCACTCGGTGCAGGGGCGTACACAAGGGTGGGGGTACTGGGGGAATGTGCCTCAGTGATAAATTATTCGTGAAATAGGGTGGAATATACCACTTTCTGAACATTCAATTGACATCCTTCTCCAAAAAGCAACGACATCCTGGTCCTTGATGTATGCTTATGAATCTTCGTGTCTGTTTAATTTCTAACAGTACCTAGTTTGTAAGTAGCATGTGCATGCTCTCGGTAAGGAATGGTGATACATGAACATTTTACAATCCAATTTCAGGTAAAGGGATTACCTATAATGTGAGGTGACATGCAATACCAGTTTATAGCAGTTCTCATCCAGAATATAGCTCTTCTTAAATTATGAATTTAAAAACAAATGATACAGATAAACAAATGATAAGTATGTAAACAAGTGGCTTAAAATTGCGTCTGAAAGATATTAAAATTATTTTAAATGACACTAATTCCATGGCAAACTTTGACACCCTATTATGTGCATTTTGACATCTCACACCTAATGACAAACCATTATTTTAACCATGATGTGCCCCCATGGGAAGGTGGTTTCGCTTGCGCCAATAAAAAGAGCTGATATTAGTCGCAATCGCCGAGTGCGCCATACATTTAGCAGGCACCGCAACAGCTGTTTGCTATTGTCCGCCCTGACTCGATGGGCTTTGGGTGTTCTGCGCATTGGTTTGCAGATAAATGGCGTGCACCACCGCCTATGGTTTTTGCATAAGCCTGACGGACACAAATGTAAGGCAAGCTTTCAATTACATGCTTCCCAGGAATTCGATCCTGATTCAGTGACGAGAACATCGATTTATGGCGAGATGGATACCAACGGTTCCTGCATCGCCGAAGACATCAGTGTTACGTCGCATGCCTGTCAATCCTGACCCTACCGACTCGCACCACCGCTTCTGGACGACTCCTTGCATTGGCACCAGAGCGGGCGAGACAGCAATCGCACCCGGGGCGCTAATCACATGACCAGCAGTCACCAACGTCGCGACTCCGGGCCTCGCCGAGCCGGGCCCGGAACAGGGTTCACGCTAACACAGCTTGGTGGGTGAACCCCGCAACCCGACCATGGAACTCCTGCTCAACTGTCGAGTTTTGGCCGAGAGCTTAACGCGCCGCCAATGCACAGACACGTTATGAGACACGATACCGAATTGGTGACTTGGGGAACGATTCAGGCACCACGACTTCGCTGCAGATGATACAAAAACAACAGTCAGCGCGGCGTGTGTGTGTGTGTGTATGTAATACTATTTGCGACCATCTGGAGCCGCCACGCGCGTCACGACTGTCGCTGAGCAACATGCCGCATTATCTGCCGACCGTGACATCCGGTGTGCGTGTTTCACCTAGGATAAACAGCACGGGCGGAGCCTGACGCGGCCGTGTTTCAGCCGTTTTAACGGCACGACTTTCGCAACACTTTGAAGCCGTTGCCAGCGACACATGCAAGGGCCGTAGCGAGCAGCGACCCGCCGGCTTCGGCTCGAAACACCGTCTGGAGCGGAGGAGCGGCAGACGCTCTAATGGCGGGCGCGCCAAACGTCACAACGCGGCCTCCTTCGAGTGCCGAACACCACAGCAACGGCTCCGCGTACGAGTCTGCATTGATTGATTGAGTATTTGGGTTTAGGGGCGCATCAACTGCTACTGCCTATGTGCGTTCATATCTCCTTTTTTACACTACACTTGGCAGCAAGAGTCCATTTTTCGGAAGGGATAGATGGCGTCGAACTGAGCAGTCGATATATCGACATATTTGACCCGCCTGGATGGATTTCCAAATTACCACCGGAAACATCACAGTACGACAGTTAGTGGAAATTGGAACCGAAGCGACGTCTTCGTTCCACCATAAAGTTGGGCAAGAAAACAGTACGTGTCGAACTGTCATGGGTGAACCAGATCGGGAACAGCGTGGTCTCGTCTCCGGCGCGTGCGAGTGACGGCCGGGCGCCGGGTGGTCGGTCGGCGCCGACGGGTCGGACAGGCTGTGTGTGGAACACGCAGAGGAACACGGTGCCGGTCAGCTGTTACCGAGTGGGCAGCGGCGCCGGCCAGGCCGGCCAGGCCGACCCACGTCTGCCGCACGGCTCCGCCCTGCCCCGCTCGGTGTCGAGACGTCACAGCTGGCCGGACCGCCCACCGGCTGGCACGGTGCATGGATGCTGCGGCGGGCCGACAGGAGTGGCCGGACACGTGAGGAAATCAATCACGAGCACCTCCGCCCGAGCAGATTCGGGTCACGCGTGAAGCGATGCAGCCAGCTACCGGTGACGCATGTTTGCGTACGGTAGGGTAAGGTGGACCTTGCCGTTCGTATCTAGGAGTGTTTTCGCAAATGGCTGAAGGAAACAGGTATCGGGATTTCGTTTTTTTCTTCTGTAGGAAGTGTTGCGAATTGCGATATGTAGTCGGTTGTCAAATAAATTCGATATCTAGCCAGGGTGGGAATTTTGGGCCTCTCCTGGAGTATGGAGACCTAAGGACATTTTATTCTCCAGGATTGTGACTGCAAATGTTGAACTTTTTTATTCTCCGAATGAAACGTGTCAATAATGGATGACATTTTGTTTCCAGGATCTCAGTGCAGCTCCAACAATGCAGTTGCAGTTTCCAGTCCATCATACAAATTATAAGCCTGGACAACAGAACAGAAGAGTATGGCATAGCAGGTCATAAGGCATGAAATGCAGGTTGCAGTCAATTGCCCAGGAAGCATATCACGTTATATCAGAATACCTACAAGTTTGTGGTGGTTGTTTGGATTGCATTGTGCATGTGTCAAACATATTGCATGTTTTGCATGTGTGTATGAATCTGCAAATATGCTTTTAATAAATACATTCAACTCTGGCTATACCTATATTTATTTTGCCTGGAAGAACTGATATTGAAGGTGCAAGGAAATGACATGAAGGAAATGTTGCTGCAAAATCCCACACATTTGTGGTGGGGACCTTGTTTATATCAGATAGGTACGGATCGCACAGTTACAAACTATGTCCTGGCTCAGTCTAAGCCCCAATCAAGGCCGAACTCGCGGGGGGGGGGTTACTCAGGTAATCGTTGGTGTGCACGATGCCTCCAAATCCGAACGAAACAAAAGCATCGACATAGCATAGAAACAATAGAGAACAAAATAATGTAAATTTCGGAACTAGTTATTACCTCAGCCAATTACTCTCCAGGATATTTTCACACTGGCAGGACGGCGGCCCAGCACTCTGTACCAATCACTCTGTAACCACAGATGAATCGTCATTCGGCTCGCGCCAATCTCGTCTCATTCTAAATAACAAAGATATGAGGGATTAGGTTTTCGTATGTCTTCAGCATTCTGTTGAAATGACGCTTCAGAAGGAAAGATTGGAATATACCACGATTCTTCTTCATAATTCCGGGAAATACTGGCGTTACACCAAAAAATCTCCATTACGAAACCTCTCGTATTGCTGCCATGTCTTGCGACCATAGTGGAACTCGAAATATGCACAATGACGTCATATACTCGCATATCGGACCCGAGGTCCTGCTCTCCAGCCGCATTCCAATCGGAGACTACCGGAGAACGTAATTCTGGACATCTCAGAACGTTTTCGGTAATTCTGTTCATTTCATGACATAGAGCATTCAATTTCGAATTGAAATGCATAAAATAGCACCAGTTAGCGAACTTCATTGATGGCAGAAGACCTATTTTTGGGAGCCACGTAAATGCTTTAAAAAATGCAAAAGACCTTGGGTTACTTTGGTATGAATTCCACCTCAATTCGCAAAACTACAGTAACCCATCAAGAGAAAAGCATCTGAATAGTAGCATTATCACTTCAGCAACTGCAGTAACTGTGCATGTACGGAGTTATTACGTTCTCCGGGCCATTTAATGTCACAATTAGACGTCATTTAAAATAGTTACGAAAAATCTATCATTTCATCATTTGACCACCCTTGGATACGTCGCCGTCAGGACAGGACAATATCCGTACTAGAGTAGGAGAATTAACAAATTATTGGGACGGTCTCGCCCGATTCATGTTTTGATCTAGGATAAAGACAACGTAATTTCATGATTAGGAACATATATCTTCAGTGTATTGATTCCCATATAACTGAAGAAAAAAGGTAACACCGTATTGACGTATGAATTCCTATTAAAGGCGACAGGAATTGAGGTCAAGCAACGGTCTTGAAATTGTGTAAATATTGCAGTCATTTACACAGCGACCACACTTTGACCGCGCGTTTCGCCTCGCTGCTTTGTCCCCTTCCCTTTGCGCGAAGATCTTTGTCTCGATTGGTTGGGTATACTCGGGTTGAGACAAAGTTTTGAGAGCTTTCCGGAGAAAACCTAGTAAGTGCGAGTGAATTAAGTGGGCGTGATTAAAGTGACTTAGGGTCCAGTAAATGGGTGTAAGTATGCTTGTAAGTAAGCGGCTTGTATGCTTTTCAGCAATAATCTTTTTTTGGGGCTCCGACACCAGTAGCTTTCTGTTTTTTTAGGGGGCGGGGGGGGGAGGGGGTCCAAGGCCATTTTTTTTATTCTCCGACTCCATGGGCAGGAATATCTTCTTTTTCTTGGAGGGCTCCGATATAAATTTTTTATTCTCCGACTCCAGGTCAGCGAACCACTTTTCCCACGCTGTATCTAGCAGATACAGCGAGCGTAAATCACATGTTCACTCGTTCACGGCAACCAATACCCACTCATACTTTTTACCATTAGTAGTGAGGTCCGTAATAGTGCCTCACGTTCAAAACATTGTTGCGTGCGTGTTGTTCTATCGGTCTTGTACCCAATATTTCCTTCTTGAGTAACGCAAATGGCTAGATGTTTGATGTCAGTCTGTTCGATGTAAAGCTTCCAGTACAGAGCCAATCAAGGATACGATCACATGCAATAGTTGTCAAAAGTAGCAGTACTTCGCGTGACATTACCGCTCAACAGCGGCCCAACGACCGCAATGAGGCGCCTTTATGGCCACCTGCATCTCCAATTTCTGCGCGCATCAACAACCTTCAATTGCAAACTTCTTTCAACCGAACCGCACTGGCACAGCACCAACCTCTGGGTGAAACAAACAACCATGACAGCCAGCCAGCGGCGACAGATGCTGCCACCCTACAGGCGGTGGCTTGGTGCAACACTCACGCTGACAGATTGTTTATGGGCGCTGCCTGACCGACGTAGTCGATGCGCCCCTAAACTCCAATAACCAACCAACTGACCGATTGTTTCTCCGGGGGGGGGGGGGGGCTCTTTTACGACGCATTTACAACCGCTGTCATATAGCGTCGCCAACCTCTCACGCTGGTAGGTCGTGGGTGGACTTGGTAAATGCCGTCGGTTGTGACATTCTAACGCACGATCTTGCGATCAAGAGTATGACGCTCTTCAAACTGCCCCCCCCCCCCCCCAAGGGGAGATGTCCCACCGTCACCCAACAGGATATCGGCCCTGTGTACTTCGCACGTCCGGCGTCGGCACCGTTTGCAGCGCCACGTTCACACTTCACGCTAGCAGACCGGCACACACCAATGCGACCAGACATCGCGAACCGGCTATCCCGAATAGTCGTCTTTATGGGCGTACAAGCCGTGCACGGCGTGCCGGGCACGGACGAGTCACCCAACACACGCCATGGTGGCAGCTACATCCTGTAGGGGATGGGTGCCACAGCCACGGACGAGTGATACAAGACGCACCATGGTAGGAACCACATCCTGTAGGGGGTGGGCACCACAGCCACGGACGAGCGATACAAGCACCATGGTAGCAGCTACATCCTGTAGAGGGTACGCGCCAGACACTGATCGATTGATTATTTGGGCTTTGGGACGCATCAACGGCTACTGGCTATGTAGCGCCCATATCTATTTTTACCACTCTACAACTGGCGGCTTCAGTCTATTTTTTAGAAGGGATAGATTACGTCGAACTGGGCCGTTGAGATGTATCGATATATTTTACCCGTCTGGATGATCTCCGAATTGCTACCTAAAAGATCAGAAAAAGAGCGTATGACAATTCGTGGAAATTGGAACCGAAGTGGTGTTTTCGATCTACCATGAAGTTGGGGCAAGAAAACAGTATATGTCGAATCGTTATCGGTGAGCCACATCGGGAACAGCATGGTTTCGCCTCTCCTTCTCAAAAGGAAACCCTGCGTTGCATACGTGTGGCCTATTCTCAGACTTGCAAAAATCACCTCTTCTCTCCTACATTTTTCAGTGCTGATGTCCATGAGGTCAGAACCGGTTTGATAGATCGGAGTTTGTTAAAAACTTGGGAGTTCCAGCTTTCTTGCCACTTTCCTTGGAGGAAATAATTCACTCTTGCGTAGTAATCCCTGGCGGGGAGGGGTAGAGCCCGAGTCCTATGTGACTGCTCGGCACGCTCTGCAGCAGCGTCTGCGAGCTCATTTCCCATGATTCCGGTATGACTCGGTGCCCAACAGAGGACAATCCTCCTACCCGCTCTACCCAATGAAGTCAAACGTGCTATGATTTCCTGAGCGAAATGGTTAGATGGGCAAAAAGACCGAAGAGCCTGAAGACTACTCAACGAGTCTGTCACAATAAGATGCAAGGCTTCGTTTATAACTTCAATAGAACATAGCGCCTTAATAATAGCAACCAGCTCAACAGTGTACACAGACGCGTGCGGTGGTAAGGTAGAGCATCTCGTGGCTGTACGACATACAAATGCACACCCAGTTCCGTCGACCGTCTTGGAGCCGTCAGTGTGTGTTCTAGAGTAGCAGCGATAAAATTATAGAAGCCCCAAGGCTTCTGCTCTGAAAACCTCTGGGGTGGTATGCCCTTTCTTGGCATTCGTGAGGGAGACATCAATTTCTGGTGAAGTGAGTTCCCATGGCGGGGTTTGTGTGTGTTTAATCTTCGCGACACCTCGTAGTGTGATTTCAGGCTCAAGTAGCGCACGAATTCTAACACAGAATGGGCGTAGTCGATCCCCTCTCTGCCCACGGAAGACAGACAGCATACGGTGTGAAAAGACGGATTTGTATGCGAGATGCGCCGAAAGCTGCCTTAGTTTTATTGCGTATCTCAGTCATAGTTCCTCGCTTCTGTTTGCCAGCGATAGCTCATGGGCTTCTGCCAATATACTTGCAGCTGGTGATGTTCGAAATGCCCCTATAGCGATCCGCAATGCTGTATGGTGCACTGTGTCGAGCTTCCGCTTCAAGGAGCAACTAGCCCAGTCATAATAAGTGATGCGTAATCGAGTTTCGAGCGGATAAGTGATCGATATAGCATTAAAAGAGTCGCTCTGTCGGCTCCGTAATGCGTTCGTGAAACACATTTCACAATGTTCATTGCTCAGAATATGTTAGCCATATGGGGAAATGGACACTACCCATGGGGTCGTCGGATACCGACCAGTCAAAATGTTGTGCAAGCTGTGGACTGCACAGACTCAAATCTATCGCCGATGAGTCTCCTGACGGCAGCGTAAAGTGGGTATGAATGCCAGTGTTTAAGATCCATAAGGATTTATCAGTTATAAAGTGATGCAAGACACGACCTCTTCCGTTCACGTTATCGCAGCCCCACATAGTGTAGTGAGAGTTAAAATCCCCCAAGACTAAAAAAGGTTCTAAAACTAACCGGACGAGCTCGTTGCGGGTAAAAACAGTCCCAGGAGGTAGATAGATCGAGCATATCGTGATAGGAGTGTGATCTAATTGGATGCGAGCTTGGAGGCCTGTTTTCAGCGCGACCTCATTTGCTCTGACACTATGGTGGACAGCTAGTAGTACTCCACCATGTGCAACAGTATCGGTTACCAAGTCTTCTCGGAAAACTGAGTACCCATTCAAAATACATGGGAGGTCAGGTCGAGGCCTGCTATCTTGAAGACAGATAGCGAGAGGGCAGTGCCGATTTAAAGCTACCTGGATCTCTCGGGCGCTGTTCCTAAAACCTCTGCAGTTCCATTGTAAAAAGCGCTGGTTGGCAGACATTTAGGGTTTGAATAGAGTAGAGGGAGTTACATGATACATGGTTTCTGACTACACAGCGGCGAAGGGGATTACAAGCCAGTACACTGCCCAGGCACAGTCGGTTATGCCCGAGGGTTCACCTGAGCTCGGCCCAAGCGACTGGGTCCTTGGGCGAGAGCGCGGTGATACCCGCCGGTGGGGAGACCGACAGTGGCATGCCTCTTTTCTGGGCACGAGCCAGACACTGACGAGTGGCACAACACGCACCATGGTAGCAGCTACATCATGTAGGGGGTGGGCGCCACAGACACGCACCACTCGATATTGGAAGATGGCCCGCTGTTTTCGTTTCGGTCCTTCAAATAATCTTACTAAAAATTCACTCTTTTTGCTGTCATATGAAGAGCCACACACAAGCAGGAATCACCGCTGGTCATGTGCTTAGCCAATAGTAATATCTGACATTAAGGAGAGCGAGCAGCATGGGTCGCGGGCCTATGCACTGGGCCTGGTGACCACTGTTAAAAATTGCGGCCCACTCATGGGACCCTTGACTAGCCATACAATCCAGTATTACACACCCATACAAAATACTCAGCACTTGGCATACATCTTGGTGATCTCATCGGAGATAATCCACATCTGTCATTTCAGGTGACGCCATCAGCTCACGGAACATTCCAGGACATAACAGAACAGAGACACCCGCACGATTCCAAGAATGCGGGCCTGCCAGCATCACAATGGAAGCTGAACTCTGAACCACTATGATGACTTTAATATTTTATATATATCCCATGATGGTAGTGTGCATAGTAGTCGCGGCACGGTGGATTTACGGGCAACAATACCTTATGTGCACCTTTCTCATTAAAAAAAAAATGTTTAGACTAGCATAAAAATGCAAGGGTCAGCATAAACATACCGTTTATCGCAAAGGTAGGAATAGTTAAAGATGTCATGCACCACTAGCAACGCATGAAGCGTCATGTAACCAATCATATATATATATATATATATATATATATATATATATGTAGTTGCCCTCACAAAACAAAACGTCGGACTTCCATACACCATGCTTGCTAGATTCACACCGTTCTGATTACCAAATGCACACCGAGAGCGATATTGAATTTCTGACTTCAGTTCAGTTCAGCTTGATCGTTGACGTTGATCAACGTTACACCACAGCAATTACCAGTATCGCGTTCTGCACGTGAATTACACGAATAGATCCAATCAAATAACTCACCACAAAGAACGACTTATGCCTCTAGCGGACTTGGGGCATAAAAGGACTTATGCCTCGAGCGGACCCACATTCATGAATCCACCAGGATTGCATCTGTGTGCTTCCTGAACTCCAAGTATGGCGTAATCCAATCTCAATGACGATGAGGAATTGATGTTTATGGGCACGTCGACATCGAGGTAATTTTGAACCTATAACCATGGCTACAGGTAATCCAAAGTGACGTCCCTCTATCTAGATATCGGTTCAAGCTAATCATTGGTTCTCAGGGAGGATGATAGGTCACACCAAATTCTACTTCTTGAAGGAATGCAACGATGCCACCAGACGAAATGACATCCGTGTTGTCACCCAGTAGCATACACAAGGAATCGGCGTTCGCTCTTCCATAATACGCGCGGCGTAAACGTTCTAGCGAAGAACGCGCCACCATAACATGATCCACGGCAAGCGGTGCAGAGCAACGTGGACATAAAGGCCGGTAACCCCAGTCAGCAGACAGCTATGTGTGACCGGGATATGTCCTGTTCTCAAACGGCAGAGCGTAACCTCCTCCCACCGTCCGATCCGGTGCGGGACTACCATAGTTCTAGTGTCGGCTTCCGGACTCATAGTTAACTACACTCAGAGCTGCAGGCTCGTTGCCATTCCGAGCGCGCAAACGACCCTATAGAGGGACAAACATTTCTCGGAGTGAGTGATAAGGCAATGACGCGATGACTGTTGATGACGGTGTTCGCAATTATGTTGGCAGCTTTATTCCCAGCCAGACCGACGTGAATAGGCATCAAGCAAATGTCCCAAGAACCAAGCAAAGGAGCATACCCACATTTTACCCCCTCCATTTAGCGAATACACAACTCATAGAATCGTGCAAACAAGTCGATTTTCCTGATCATTTGTTTGTTTATTGGGTGATTCACGACGCACTTTATGAACATTCACGGCTAATGGCACCGCACACACCGTTTCGTCGGTGGGCCGCGAGGTTGGGACATGTCCAGAGCGGTGCGAGTGTCGAACCTGGGACCTTTGGTACCCAGAGCCAAACACCTTAACCACTCGGCCGCCCCGCCCCTGATCGGCAGCAAACACGGATGCATGCTTTGGCAGACAGGTTCAATACCAGATCGACTGACGTAACGACACACGACACCAGATTCAGACTTAGCCCCGTCCGTACAAGTTGACGAGAAACCATATTCGTGTTTTTTTACGGGTCAACATCCGAAGTTCTTCTGTGTTTCCCACATTTTCAACATGACAAACCAATTTCAACTTGCAGTCGGACAACCTGCCACAGAGGGGTTCTCGAGATAACAACTGTCACACAACCGGGTTTGATGTTGCAGCCACGGAATGTCAAAGTAGCATGCTAGTAGAAAGGTACACCGCGCTGACAGGGTCGACTGACATGACACCGATGGCCCCGGAAATACCCGCGGACACGCCGGATGTTCTTGGCTCTGGGCCACCTGACTCGCATATCCCGCTGCCAATAATCTGCAGCGCGGCTTAGGGGGAGGTTTATCCACATTTGTCATACGATTCAGATGGAGAGGTGTGAACAGCTTCGGTGTTATTTCAAGTGCTGTGTTACGGACCGGGTGAAGTCGGTGCTTGGTGGCATTAAGGGCCTCCTTAGAAATAAAACGCCGTAGTCCATTTTAGAACGAATCAGAAATCGGTACAAAAGAAGCAAAACAGATCTATCAGTTCCATACCTACATCTAAGGACGATACTAACTACCTGCAGGCACTTTATGCATTTGTGTGCCAGGCCAATAATATGCTTTGTATACAAGTCGGACGATAAGGAATTTGACAGCCAGTCTGGGTGGACTGAGGTTCTGGTTCATGTTTATCGTGGATCTGCGCAATGGTGTTTACAGCATAAATGAACAGCTGTGGTCTTTAAACTGAACAGATTGAAGCCAGATTTGCCACACCACTGTTTCAAGTTCAAGAGTTAGCTGAGGCGGCCTTTCTACCGTCCTCACCGTGCGAGAGGAGTACCACCCTGCAAGATCATACGAAAATACACAAGGGTCAAATGGGCGAAAATAGGAGCGTTATGGGATGTTCGATCAACGTTGCGTTAGTTTGAACGATGATTGTCCAGAACCCCGATTCAGAATGACCCCGTTTTTTTCGCGATGACATTTGATGGGCTTCAACGACCATGTTATAACGGGGCCACACTGTGTTCCCCGTCCTACCGGTGTTGATAGTGCGTCACCCAGTGTTCTGAAATTGTGAATTCTGGGTGGAGATCCATAGGTAATAACAACTTTGGCATCACTTTTTAAATCATGGGCCTTGTTCCGGTTAGATCACAAACGTCTCTGGGGAGTCATCATAAGACCCCTCTAGTCCCCAAAACTAAGTGCCGCACGTAAATGAAAGAGGTGTCGTCGGAAAGCGCTCAAAAGTAGGTCCAGCCCCCCTAAACATTTTCTCCCTAAAAAAATCAACGTCACTATGGATTTAATCAGGCCACGATTGATGTCATGTTTCCGGCCGTGAGGAATTCATTTTGGGGATGATTTTAATGGCAAAATATATTTGGAATCGCAAAAGGAAGGAAGGAACATAGTCCACAAATGTTCGCACACAAATTGTTTTTGAAATTTGCAGAAATAAATTGTGTTACGTTTTTACAATCTAATTTCTAATAGGCAGAGCACGCCAAGAAACGTTGTTTTAAGTAAACTGCACCTCATAAAAAGTTCTTACTTGAGACACAAACTTAGATTTTAACCCCAAGACGTAAATGTGCAAAAAAATAAATAATGATACATAAAAATTATTCTGATGCGCTTTGTTCCAACTGTAAAGATAAGCAACGCCGAAAGTTTCATTAAAATACCTTGACCCGTTAACGCGTGACAACTGGTTGAAAGTCCTTCGAGATGACCCCAGTTAGCCTCGACTAATGCGGAAACCGTGGATGATCTGGCCTCAACATTTTCACACATGTCAAATTGATGTGGAAAAAGGTATACCAAATTTCTGCCAAGAGACATTTTCCACTATCCACAGAGAACCTTAAGGGGCGGATATAGACCCCTTACCCATACCGAGAAGACATCAGTTAAGTGCCACGATTGCATTTTTGTTGCAGTCTATGAGTGACATTTTGGTCTCTAAAAACATCTATGGCTTCTTGCAGCAGCAACACGAACTGGTAAAGGAAGAAGATACACAACTGGCATTATCACCATCATCAAGCAAACAACAAAGATCATACAAATAAATGAATATGCATTATCCATATATAGTTGAACATATTTTTCATCAGCTGGCCTTATTGACATCACCCATCCCCCTTCGCTCTACCCGAAATTAATTTGAACACACTTGTCACCCACATTATTGATGGCTTTGGTGAACAGTGACAATCAACACACTTCCAGTGGAACTGCGTCACCCTGCCGAAAAGCGTCGCGAGATTGCCACCTGCCATAACGCGAAACGCTCCATTAGCTAAATACCTGGTCTAGGCAAATCTCACCGGGTTCTGTTATACCCATACTTTGCAAGTTCATAAAAATAGAGCTCCCATGCGGATGCATAGGCATCGTCGACATTGAAAAATATCGTAGAGGTGTGGCAAAGCTTCAAAAGGCCTAGCATACGAGACCAAGCGCTAGAACATGATCAAATGTACTATGACGTTTGCAGAAGCCATTCTGAATGACAGGGAAAACATATTTGAGCTACAAAAAAGAGCTACAAATCAGGATGCTCACCATTCTTGTTTCAAAGAATTTACCGAGCAGACAGGTCCGTGATATCGGGTGTTTATGCGGTAGGCCCTTGCCGGTTGTTTGGCTCGTAGATAGGGAAGACAACCGAATTCCACAAGAAGATGGAAATGTACCTCTTATCCACAAGCCAGAACTTGTAGACGTATATTTAAAGCTGTTGTAGGGTGGTGCTTAATAATGCGATTAGATAAAGTAGTGGTGGTATTTATCGGTTTTACGACACCTCGACCGTTGAATAATGTAGCATCGCCAATCTCTCACGCCGATTGTTTGCTGGCGAGGAGTAGCGATAGGTGAGGCTAGAACCCACAATCCTTCGATTGTGAGACGGACAACTTTCTACTAGACTACTCGTCCCCATTAGATCAAGTGAATGAAGAGTGAGGATAAGGGCGTTATTGGATTTCTGGCACCCAGAACATTACTCTCTGCAGATAATTATCCTCCAATTTTCTCATTTTGAGGTTGAACGTCGCTGCTTAACGATGAACTGTTTTTGATAGCATGCTCAAGATTGAAGTGCAAACTGAGTTTCTGGCGTACCGTTTTTGAAGAAAGGCACCCCATTTGACTACCATAAAATTTTCCTCTCCATACACAGGATCACAAAGTACAAATACATGCCCGAATACATAGTCGCTCTGCTGCTCTCCTGAGACAACTTATCGCAGTAGTCGGTTCAGAAATATAAAATGCACTGCTGCAGTCGAGGACGTCTGTTGTAAAATCAAGAAATAGCCCCTCAGACCGTGTGTTGTAACTAAAAAGATGCAGACTGTTATTATTTTTCGAGCGTTCCAAGAAGGCCCGTTCAATCAAGTCAGCTGCACATCACGGCTCATTGATGTTTCGTTTACCCACGTGCGGGGAGTGGGGTGGGACTGTGGTAAACTCAGTGGATCTACTTGATGAGGGGCCATGCAGATGTCAGTGATGGGGGAGATTCAACGTATCGACGTATATTTCACATGATTACCGTTTTAGAGCAATTGTACAAGCAATTGTAAGGCTAGCGAGTGCCTTTGCTTTGGGAAAAAATCCTTATTAAACTTATACAGCCATTGCCATTGCAAACATTAAACGTCTTCTTTCTAGCGCGCAACGCAACTCGGCACTTCTCCGATCACCACCGGACTGGTGCACGGCGTGAGGTCAGACGAACGAGAGATGTCTTGCTGAGCACTTTGCAAAGTTGCAGCCGCGAATGTTCCCACGGAGATCGATTCTTCGAGACGCTCACAGTCTCCCCCTCCCCCGCCCCAGAAACTGGAACTGACAGGAATCCCAGTCCGCTTTGCTAGTCCTCGGAGGGACGCCGGTCAGCTTACAATCGCTCAACAAAGCGTGGTCAAACAGGAAAAGGTCACTAGCACCTGGGTCATCATTTGCAGACAACTCCAAACAGGAATGAAAAAGCGGATGGTGTGACAGGGTAGCAGTTGTATCCTACAGGGGAAGGGCGCACCGGGGCACGGACGAGCACCGCGACACACACCAAGGAAGCAGCTGCATTCTGTAGGGATGGGTAGCACACAAACACAGAGTAAGGCCGTCTACTGACACACTGAGCAGAGACAGCTTCTTATTGGAGTTCTAACGGTGACCGTAAAAATCGTGAAAAAAACGGAATGCAATATGGAGACGCCAAATAAACCACATACACGTTCATATGGTGCCACATTCTTGCGACACACTCGGGTGATAACTAATGCTTGTATCATTACCCCTGTTACGTCCATTTGGAACAGAGTCGTTCAAGTTATTCAGGGTGTCGCATTTCGTTAGTTATTGGGGTTTAGGGGCGCATCGACTGCGCCAATCATGCAGCGCCCAGGTGTCGAATTTCATTGCATTGACAACAGTTCGAATTTGTCCATCTCTGCATGACTTGCTCCAAGTGACAGGCTCACCTGTAGGGCACGTGCGGCGCCCGCTCCACCAGCGAGGTGATGACACGACCCAGGGTCAGCAGACTCTGGTTGATGTTTCCCGCCTCGCGGGCACGCCGATCCACCGCGCCAGATCTGCCGCCGCGCCACAAACAGCCCGTCACACGTCACGTGTCAAACAATCGACGTCACCGCCTTCAGCGACAGGTGGTGAGTAGCGAGGAGAAAATGGGGCCGTGGTTTGGGCTCAAGGGCATGCGAACAGGATAACCATTATGGGGAAATCGTGGAGATTAATTAAAATATGCATGCATACATACAGGCGTATATACACACACACACACACACACACACAATATATATATATATATATATATATATATATATATATATATATATATATATATATATATATACATGCGACAATATTACTGGAACTGCCAAAATTTGCCGTTGTCGTCAGCTTGTATCCAAGGAATATTGCACGAAGCCAACAAAGCACATGGTGGAACACGTGGAATGCCATTTTTCGCTTTAGCATCACATCATAGAAGAAAAATTACACAATTTAGCTAAGATGAAGCAGACCTTTCTTCTTCGGACATACAATTTTTAAAAAAAATAAATCAAATGAGCATATAATGCAAACAGCCCATGTGGGGTCGTTGAAAGTGAATAATGCTACAAGAGAATGCGTCCCACAACATGATGGGATGTGCAATGCGAATGACATAGAAAATCCTTGTTCGTATTCCAAAGAGCGTCATGTTCGTGCAAACTTAACTTTATGAGGGTAGGATGAGCTAGGTATCAAGAGCTGCCAATGTGAACTGTGCATTACCAAATCTGACAATACATGACTGGTGGCGAACATGGCACCTATAAATAACAATCTCTTTCGTCACGCGACACATTTGGAGGGGGAAATAATTTCTCTATCTATTTTCCCTAAATGTTTGGTAAAATAACTTCTTTTGTACTACCTGTGATGCACATATATATATATATGCATTGTCATATCTTTTGTGTATCCGATTAACTTCCTATTCCGCAGACGCATGCTTGCTTGGAGAATGATGGCATGCTGGCAATCTTACCAAGAGTAAGATAAATAGGACACAGGACGGGCATACATCGAAAATTGATACTTTTTAAAAGAGCTACGGGATGCCACAAAATAGCACAAATATAGTGTATTTTAGTACGCGATAATTTGCAATGTCTTGCGAGTTACGAACCTTGGGTTCTTTTATGACGCATTCAACCGCTACGTCACATAACGTCTCCGGCCTCTCACGCCGATTGGTCGCAGGTGGACTCGGTAGTGCCGCCGGCTTCGAGATCCAAATCCACAATCTTGCCATCAAGAGTCTGACACTTTACCGACACTGAGCAAACTGAGCTACCGCGGCTCCTGTCTTGCGAGCGGTTGGCATGTTACAACGTTACTTGTAATTTGTATTTAACCATTCGTTGTACTATTCATACTGAGCGGACTCCGTTACTTCATCCGAGAACCAGTTTCACGCAGGTACGGCTACTGGGTGTATCAGATAAATTTAGCGATGACAAAATTATGCGAAACAGGTTCGAATTGAATGACATCGAGGGCGTAACATATGCTCCCGGCCACAACAGGCCAACTACAGGTGACACGCGACATATTGGGGAAGGCAGACACTCATCATCCCCGGCATGAGGTCAACAATGCCGAAAGTCGGGCCACCCAGGTTTACGAATGCAAAGTATTAAACATCGGACAATTTTTCGGGACTCGATTTCTGTGGACTCGACATCATGAAACGACTCCGCGCAGCAATAAGTACGACAACGCGTCATCAGTTTAGGCAGACCTTGCTCGCCGGCGGGAACCCACTCACATCAACGTGCAAGGCGGAGCTTATTTCAGGCCCCCGCACTTGCTGCGCACGGTGTTGCCCTCGGCTCTTGCTGACATTAGGCGTGCCGCTGATTGGTTTGCGAGTGATTCGAGTCCAGTCAACTGGACCTGACAACCAAATGCTGCCAGATCCCTGGCGCGATGACAGTAAGAGCAACAGCAGTGGCAGCATATATCAGCTGCACCCATTGCTTAGGTGAAGGAGAGAACGCTGGCATCAACTGACACCACCGACAAGCAGGACAAGGCGTTCGAATGCCGTGAAGAACGGAAATGTGCTCCGAAGTGCTGCATGGTTGGACATAAATCGTCCTATGGTTAATTGAAAGGCAACGACTTATTTTATCATTCGACAATTGCATCGATTATCAGGCAATGGAACAAAAGCTGCTGACGACCTGCAGCTGGTCAGGACGGAGTTCATTTGGGCCCGAGGCAACGTCGGAACCGCCACTCAGCACCGAACAGCCCTTCTAAAAATTAAATGATAATGCACCACCAGGCATTTAAAAAAAAAACATCAAAGACAGCCCTACACCCGCTTAAACCACTTCATCCTTGAGATGTTGACAAAAGCATGACCGATGGGACGAACACCCGTCTGTCTCACGTGCTAGCTTGTCCGACACGCCCAGAACGTCAACACGTGCAGACCAGGAGTCACCCACCACCTACGCACCGGCCCGGCCCACCTGCCAGTGTTCTCGCTGCCGGTCAGTTCCACCCCCACCAGCACGGGCAGCCGCGGCCGCCGCCGCCGCTGCTGCCGCCGTGGGCCAGGCCCGGCTCACCTGCCAATGTTCTCGCTGCCGGCCAGGTCCACCAGGTTGAGTTTGCCCGTCTTGAGCAGATCCTCGCCGTCCACCATGTTCTCCTTGATGTGCACGGTGATGGAGAAGACCGTGTGTGACCGGCTGTATGCGGCCGGCGGCGCCGTCAGTGTCACTCTCGCGGCGGCGTCGCGCGCCACCGCGCGTCACCAACCACAGACGCCACGCGTGTCGTCAGAGAACACGACTAGTCTATCGCGTGACGGGAAGCCAGGCGCCAATGGCTGTCGTCTAATGTATCCAGTGAGAAATTTTGGAGCAAATGACACCCGGTGAGCTGAACGTTAACATCTTTAAAATTGTCTCCATCCACGACCTTCACTGTGCCGCGTGTGGTACCAGAGATCCGTACCATACAAGATGCAGCCAACAGAACGTCTCTTCAGCTGCATACCTCTTTGGTATAGTTGGGTACTTCACTGAACTACCCTCACATAAAGCTTGTGTAAAACTATGCACCTATGCACAAAATGGCATTCATTATCCTTCCTCAAATCTGACGCTCAATACACGTTGCATCTTAACATGTTCCGGATGACGCATGCACGCAACTCAATAACCAGAGGACAACAATGCACATGGAAAGTGACCGGCCCACGCCACGACTGCAGAACGGTGTCCTGAAATCCATTTTCCGTAGAGTGGAGGGTGGCAGGTGGAAGACATCAAAATCCATGACTATGTTTTTTTTTTTAAATCATGGGTTTTGAGCTTGCAAGCCTCGTAAGCCTTGCAATACGACGGGGAAAAATACGTGATGAAAGATGATATTGCCAGATGAGCGCATCTACCGGCAAGGTTGTGATGGAACATATACCAGGAATAGATTATGGTGAAGACGCAACGGTTACTACAGCTGTTGCATGTTGTGCAGTTACATGAACTAAATCCATGAAGCCAAAACCCTGTCCACAGGAAGTCAACACAAAGTTCTGACAGGTGTTGTTTTCTACGTAAATTTCGAAATTACATGGCATTACCATACATGTGATTCAAAACCACTTTTCTATCATCGCCAGTTCACGATGCGCAACCAGCCCAAATTTATCAGCTTCCAAGAGCCTCTTAATATAGAAACTCGAGTGGTGCACGTATCCAATTGTCTAAACGATGTCCAAATCCAAACGACTCGAGTCGCCAGCGCAGCGAACGCACCTGGACTGGGCGTTCATGAGTGTGGCGGCCGTCTGACGCTTCTGCGAGCCCAGCCGCAGGATGTCGTACACGTCGTTCTTGTTGTGCACGGTCACCTCCTCTAGGCCCTGGATGATGCAGGAGCCCTTCTTCTGCGAGTCCTCGTACAACCTACCAGCACGATCGCCGATTCAACCCGAGCCACGCGCGCACGAGCCCGGACATCAGCTCATTGACGTTTACATCACGCAACGTCGACGCGTGTGTGACGCGTGAAACATGCATGTCAGAAATGCCAGAGCTAACAAGTGTCTGTCGGCAACTTCAACCGACAGAGAATAATATACAACGGGCGGAAAGCGTTCCATGGGAGACTGATGTCATCAGCCCGTAACGACTCAGCCAGGTGAGGTTATCACGACTTAATGGGGAGGGGGGGGAGCGGATTCCGTCACCAAGACCTCGGGAACTACTGAAGCTAGCAGCACACAATTTGGAGGTGAAATTACGGCTATAGTAAACTCTCCGCAGCATGAATCGTATTATCCCGAGCTTCAGGGGTTCAAATGAGTTCGGCCGAACGACCGACATGCCACTCTACCGCACCGACGAACCTTAGTGGCGACCGGTCGGCGGCCGATCGTTCGACTTTGCACCCCCCCCCTCCCCCACAGTTCTCACTTTACCAAAGGATTTCAAAATTGCTTCTTGAATACCATGCGCATACTGATGTGCAGCACAGTTACAGGATTTCATTACAATATGGGATCCAGTTTAATATACCGTCGAAATACAGGTGTGTGCGGATTCCGTCACCCCTTCAGTACGAGTGTTACAAATGATAGAGCAATGTAGGGGCCTAAATACTAAGCCGTAACACTCGTATACGCATGGGTGTTTATTAACCACCTACAATTTATCGCCACCACGAAAGATAGCGCGAGAGGTTTTCGTGATTTCCAAAGAGATCAAACACATCACCCATATCTAACCCTTAACCTTTGGATCAAAATGAAGCATATCGGTAGGTATATCGGTAGGCATATAAGGTACATCGATGCCCCGGACACCGCATAACACTGCTGAGCACTTCAAGCGTGTCTATCATTGTTGTGTACACAGGTAACGAGTATACGTTAAGAGATCCGTTTTTTGCGAGAAAAAAAACTAGAAACTGACCCGATGTCAACCAGCGGCCACTGGTCGCTACATGACCAATGCAGTCGATGCGCCCTAAAGCCCTAATAACTAACTAACCAGCGGCCACAATTGTAAAACTACGGTATCACGATATATCGTCAAGTGCATCATGCTTACGCTTGCAGCTAATCAAATTGATCACGTGCCGCTCACTCCCCGTTTGAAAACGATAAAGCGGGAGGGATCGCAACTACCCCAACCTTGCGCTGTGGAAGGTGGCAAGATGTGCACGAGCGAGGGTCAAGGCATATACTTTGGCTCGGGAACGAATGTGTTACGAAACGGACTTGCAGAGCTTCATTTCGCCTAAATGGCATACCTTTACCACGTGTCATCCATATGCCTGCAGCATTAGCTCAGTTTGGCTTGTTCATGGAAACGCTCTCACATGCTATGAAGCTACCGGAATGTACCCTCGGAGCATGTGTATACAATTGAATGATACCCCATCCCGTAGAAAGACATCCACAGATAACAGCATAGGTGAGATGGCATGGTCCTGAACATGTCGCATCACTGGTATCAATTTTTTTCGGCCTAAATATCAAAGTAGCTTTACAAAACAGCTATATTGGCTAAAAAAATATGTTTTGCTAGCAGTATCGCTAGCTCAAATTCATACAAGCAGGCATAAGGCAAGTCCACTGAGGGTAATAAGAGCATGTTAATATTTCCACGTCCCTCTTTGTAGCTATCTGAATAATAACAAAGGTGCAAAAGTCGTTAAAAAATGACACACCGGGCTATATTTCATCATGCCACTGGTTAGTTAGTTATTAGGGCTTTAGGGCGCATCGATTACATTGGTTATGTAGCGCCCACCTATTCATGCCATTGCAACAGTGACAGAAAAAGGCGCATGCGACTGATACGCTTTTCTGAATAAGGGGGCTATTTTTTGTGGCGTCCCGGACCATAAAGGTAATTTGCGCCACATTCTGAATAACCGCTCCAGTTATTTCAAAATTCATATTTAACTATGTGTCACATATGCATTTCTGCTACACTCGTATGAACGCAAACGCCTGTTTGCTATATCCAAATGGTGTCACCTCCATGATTGCTGCAAACATATAAAACATCCGCCCGCTTGACTATTGAATTTCGCAAATGATATAAAACATAGTCACACAAACAATCTAAGTACTTCCAGAACAATTGCCCGTATAATATAAGCTAACTCCCGAGCAGGGTTGGATTTGTATTGTGTAATTTCGGATGCGAAGAGGAAAATTGTTGCGAAATCGAATGTGTAGAGCATACATTTATTCAAACCTGTGACATCAGAATATCAGTTCGCACTTTCTAGTGCATCTTGAACACTATGTCACATAGTAGTTCACTGTCAGACAGCACTATTCAACCACCAAATGAGACAAATGAAAGGATAATTATCTGAAGAGGATGTAATGGATGATGAAAATTGAGGAGTCCATTTCTCCCAACTCTGCTCACGTGGCTATATTTCAACCAACAAGGGAACAAAATAACGGTCAACAAGAGAAGAAGAGAACGGTCTAAACCTATAAAAGCAGCTATCCTGAACTTCTATTTGGCGCTTACACTTTTCGTCCTTTGCAAGGCAGCATTGTATTCGATTTGCCCCAAAGCTCACAGAAAACCGACGCTCAGACCACACAAAAGAGACAACTAAGACGAGCAATGACCTCCAGATATCATGTGCAATCATCAAGCTTCCAACATTATTTGACCTGCAAGTTCCGTCAGCATACTGTTGCATAGGTTAGCATTGGTTAGCTCTACATCACTCGCTGCTACGATGACAAGCAGTAGCTGGTTAGTTTGCTAGCTGGCCCAGCAGCGGTTAGTTTGGCAACCATACGCATGCGCACATTGCATATACACCTACCTAGCTAGGTGGTTGTACAGCACAGCAGTGTACCGAAGCCCACGAAAGACCAGAACTATCTGAGCACGTGCACACTACCGTTTACTGTCATACAACAGTCGCAAACGTCCGCCACCACGTCGGTACGCACACACTGCACCATCTGGCGCGCGCAGGACAAGGACCGACCGCCGAGACAGGTCAGCACAAAACAGAGACCGTCTACCGGGAGGGGCCAACAGAAGACAGGGACGGTCCACCGGTAAGGACCAACATAAAACAGGGACGGTTCTCCGAGAGGGACTGACACAGGACAAGGACGTCCACCTTGAAACAAGTAGCATCAGTTTATCGCCGCAATCAGAATACAAACGTTCTCAGCCATCTCTCAGACAGCACCCAACACGACTGACTCCTTCCCAGAGGGTTGGATGGCTCCGCGACCGAGACAACATTGGGCGACGGCAGCTCCCCAGAGCGCATGTCGACGTGTAGGTGGCGCCACCATAGGCCGACGATGTCAGAACTGGGTCCGCCCAACCTCCCTCTCTGGTATGGGGCCCCGGCACAGAACCGATTCCATCCTCTGGTAAACCTTTGATCACCTCTGGGAAAGGCTCAGATTTCCCGCACTGATCAGACTCCCTCGACATCGGACGATCTCTCCCACCGACAAATGTGTGACCCTCGCCGAGTCTTCTGTACACACCGAGCCACCCACGCGGCAATAGACTAGGTTAATGATATGGAACAAGCGGTATTGGCCAAGCAATTTTGTGCAGGACATAGCATTGACTGTGCTGTGCAATCCCCAGGTAGAATCGAAGAAGTGGTGATGGAGAGACGAACGCTGCATGTATTGGGAGGTATAAAACAGTGAGGCAGGAATTTACGGAATCACATGTTAAACTATGAACACTGAGATGGAGCACAACATTGGTCCAGTGCCTACCCCCCACCCACAAGAAGAACCTTAGAAATAACTAAATCGCTGGTTGTGGGCTTTGAACCATCATGGAACTCTGACCGCGAAATTTCTTTACATTTCCAACAGAAGGCAGCATACGATCACCACATGATCAGTGCTGATAAAACGAACATTTTTCATTGTTCAGCACCCACCGCCGCTGTATGCCGCTGCTACATGCTAATGGAAACACGCGGGCTGACGGTGTGTATTGTTATTTTATATTTAAATACTACATAGCAAATAATAAAACAACAAAAATAATCATAAATAAAATAAGAATAATCAAGCGAATTTTAGCAATTATTCTTCGAACAGTTTTGCACTGCGACGCCAGAAGTCCGGTCTAAAAATGCAATCCTACACACGATTCATCATTGTCCCGGACCCACCGCAGTAGTCTGGACCCACTTTAGTGATGTCTGGATCCACTTCAGTTATGTCTGAACCAACCTCAGTTATGTCTGGGACAACCTCAGTGATGTCTGGACCCACTTCAGTTGTCTGAACCAACCTGTTATGTCTGGGACAACATCAGTGATGTCTGGGACAACCTCAGTTATGTCTGAACCAACCTCAGTTATGTCTGAACCGACCTCAGTTATGTCTGGGACAACATCAGTTATGTCTGAAACCTCAGTTATGTCTGGGACAACCTCAGTTATGTCTTGGACAACCTCAGTTATGTCTGGGACAATCTGAGTTATGTCTGGACCAACCTCAGTTATGTCTGGAACAACTCAGTTATGTCTGGGACAACCTCAGTGATGTCTGGAACAACCTCAGTGATGTCTGGACCCACCAGTGATGTTTGGTCTGGTCTGGACTCATCAGTGATGTTTGACCCACCTCAGTGATGATGCCAGCAACTGGATGCACCAACAAAGCGACTGTCATGGTTGCGCCCGCCAATGTGCAACTGGCATAATAAAGAGCGATGACCAGGTCATTGGGGTCAAAGTAATCGAAGTGGTGGTGGCTGTCGACTGGTGCTTTAAGATGAACACTGTTTGGGTCATTTTGCGCCGAAAACTGATCTAGGCTAACTTGACAGCGAGTAAGCCTGGGAGCAACTGCGCAGGCAGGTAAATGGACAGGTATGCCACGTGACACAGGAGACCCGTGAAGCTGATCTCGGTCCAACTGACAGCAACCAAAACGGGAAACAAATGAGCAAGAACCCTGGGTTCTTTTACGACGCATTCAACCGCTAGGTTGTATAGAGTCGCCAACTTCTCACGCAGACTGGTCGCGGGTGGACTCAGTAAACGCCGTCGATTGTGAGATTCGAACCCACAATCTTGCAATCTAGAGTCGGACGCTCTACCAACCGAGCTGCCGAGGCCTGAACAAGAGGACCGGCGGTTGAATAAGTAGAGATTACGATGGCCGTATGACCTGGTGAGTCTAACTACAGCGCTAGCCAAGGCGAAAGGCTCGGCAGCCTGGCATATCAGTCGGGTCGCAGTGCTGACCCGACAGAGTCTCAGCGACTGACCTGATGGGAACGCTTTGAAGCCGTTCCAGGCCCGGCACTCTCCTGCAGAAGTACAGCGGTGCATATCAGGTCGGCTATTGCTTCAAAGAAAGTGGGAAACGAAGCTACCGCGACGAAGTGATGCAAGGCAAGTGGAAATCTGCATCGCGAAGGGAGGAATTGATTCCACGTGTTGGACAGCACATTTGGTTCCAAAATACTCGCATGACCTTGCCTTGCAAATGTATCGTCGGATTCGTCAGATTCTATGATCCAGTCACACTTTTGTCTAACTATCCTACATGATCTAACAGGGTTAAAATAATGGTTTTTCGTTAGGTGCGAGATGTCGAAACGAGTACAGTAAGATGCAGAAAATTGTCATGAAAGCATGCTAATTAAAGTATCGCGTGAGTCCTTCAAACTCCATTTGAACGAATAGTGTACTGACCAGTATTGTTGCATGTAATTTAGGAAATACCTAATAATATGGATGCCTATGTTAACAGCAACGATTGCAACAACATGTTATCAGCATATTGCATTATTTACACATCACACCACAGGTAATCTATGTGTCCGGAATTGTGTCACAAGATACTTGTGCAATACATCTGTAATGGTGAGCACAAACATGCTACTTATACACAAAATACTTTTAGGAACGAGTCATTAGTACAGATCAACAACCACGATGTCGATACGTCTTTGGATAGGGTGTCTACTCAGTGCTCAGAAAGTGGCATATTCCACCCTACTTCGCGAATAATTTATCACTGTTCTAATGTAACGCACATCACGGGTGGAGTGGTGTACCATGTTGTTCAGAAGCTGCAGGGTCCAGGACCAGAACTATTTGTGTCTAAGGATACCAAGCCCGAAAACGTTTCGACCATTATACTTCACAAACATTATCCATTGGTGGGTTGTGGGGCTTTAGGATACAGTGCATATTAGTCATGCTACGACCATGTCCAACCTATGATAGGAAATATGCATCTGCAACCCGAGAGGATCCGAAATACATTACACTGCATTACATCAGGGAATATTCATTGACAATGCCGAGCATGCAGTCATAAAACATGGAATATCCTGGGTTCAGTAGTTCGCCTTAACCAGACCCGTCTCTCCGGTGGGATACTATACCCCGTCTCGTACCCACGTAGCAAGGACCATAACATCTTTTCATAGTTATCGATTCTAAAACATTTTGCTTGGAGGTGATCCTCTTTGATCTGAGCTGGGTTAATGACCCAGGACCCCACATGCCTTGAGGTTGAAACCACATCAGGTCCAAAAAGGATAAAGGTAAAGTTACTAAAGGAATTTGGGGCACTGCGCACCGCAGTTCTTTTCTTTATCGCTGAGCAACTTTAGAGGGTCGTTAAGAAGACCCCCCCCCCCCCCACCCGAAGACTGGTGGTTAATTATACATCATTCTGTAGAAATTTCGGAAAATATCATCGAGTCCAATCTCTAGTAAAACCCCTCTGAAGGTAGCCATCCACCAACAATGGATGTCATCCCCAAGTAGTGTTGTTCCTACCAACAAAATATAAGCATATGGCAGTTAACTATTTTATCTGGTGAAATCTCACTGGCTATTGAAATGATTTATGAACTCCGACTGATATCTTCACGTTGAAAAATGGTTCTTCGTGTACTTTTGCTTAACACTGGGTTGAAGCACTGACGCCAGTGGATATTTCACGGCGCAGCTGGCATAAATACTGTAAAGTACCGAAACACCGGACCCAGGGTGGGATATTCGTACCAGGACTGGATTGTGCGATATTGGCCGTGGTCGCTGTTGGATATATCATTGACAATCCAGTTCATCGCAGAACACTCGCGCCAAATACGTCGGAAGCGGTCACGGGAAAGAACAGCTGCGCCATAGTGTCTTGCTAGCAGCAAGAACAGCAGTGCTTACGGCACACGAACTAATAACAGTTATTTAACATCCGTGTAACTGCTAGTTAATATACACATACATGGTTGCCATGCTGGTTATATATTGTAGAGTGGATGGTAGCAGTCGAAAACGTAAATGTCCCTAACGGTGTAGAGACGCGATTGGGCAGAATGATAGAAAAAAGTGCAGAAAGCTGATACTGACAGATAAACGCGCAACATGATAGACAGTGCGTCAAGACGACATGATGATGACAGTGACAGTGCGGAATGACAGTGCGGGAAGCCGATATCGACAAATGAACGCACATCCACCGGCAAGATTGTGAGGACACAGATACCAGGAAGCGGGCGTGGTGAAGAGAAACAACAAAGGTCAACACAGCTGCATGCCGTGGAATTCATGCAAACACATCCAAGAAGTGAAAACTTTGTCGACAGGTGACAACCGGTTGCGGACAGGCGTCGTTTCCGCGCAAATCTGAGAATCCCACTGCGCGACACGCACCTGAGCCGCGTGGTGTCCGTCTCGGGCCCGAGCAGGTCGAACAGCTCCTCGTTGTACAGCTCCAGAAACGACACGCGCACGGTGAACTCGACACCCTGTATGCGCAGCTCGTCGAACAGCTGACTGAGGGTGCGCGGGATGATGCCCACGTTTGGATCCTGTCGGCACGGACGCGTCACACGCTGGCCGCGCAGGGTGCCACGGGTGGTACGGTCTATCCAGCTCTGCACACCCATCGGACACTCCTGTCCAGCCTCTGCTGGACAAACCCGTAGCCATCGATTGCTGACCATGGTGGCTCATTTGGGGAAATAGCTGGACGCGATTGATTAACTTGCCGATTACTGAGGGATGGCGAAATTAAATCTTCTTCCACTATTTAAGTATATATTTGTTTCAATTTAATACTGTTATTCCTTGCTTTAAGGCAGCTTAAATATGCAACATTATTTCAAGGAGGCCTGTTCTCAATTTTCATGAAATATTGATATTTGGTATTGCCGGACATATTTCTTATATTTATAAATGTAAACCAAGGTATTGCTGGGGTGGCTTGATGAACCAGGGTTTTATTGCTGAGTAAAGCGTGTTGCGTGAACCCTGGCCCCACTACCCGATCCACAAATTCCAGTTCAACGACAGAATTTTGACCGAAAGTTTAACGTGTCATCAATGCACCGACACGACCGCCTGATTGCTCGTCCTCGGCCTTATCGGACCAGCTGCCAACTGACCCTCCTAGCCGGGGGCTAAATGCGGGCGCGTGAAGCGTCTCGAATCTTGTGTTGGCATGACAGGGGAGACCAGTGCAGGCCAGCGCTCCAACCAACTGAGCTACCTGGGCGGCGCAAACGGCGCTAGCGTGTTTATTTCACGCATGATATGAAGCGCACCATTGGTGGTTGCAGACTGCAAATAATTTCGATGATTTGCACAAACTATTTGCAGGTTGCAACATACTTTCCTTCTAAAAATTACCAGCAACACACAAAAAGGGTTACGTGAAACCATCTGCATTCTACAGTAACAACTCTAGAGTTCACTATGAACCTGTTCAAATAAATAACTTCATTGCATATGATCTGAGCTTAGTTTCTGGATAATGGCAATATGGCTTAGATACACTGTATACATACAATGTACATATATGCCAATGCAGACGAATGTTTAGGAGCAAGTGATGAGCAGGCATAGTTTATGCTTTAGTCTGCTGACAGCCAAATTGAAAATAAGAAAACATCAACATGTGGAATAAATCATGAGCTGATATGATACATATGAAAAGCTGATAACATACTAATCCTTTACCAGGGAAGCTAAGAAACACTTCTATTCATACTGGTTCTCTTGCATAAATCGCTATCACGAAAATAAGAACTAGTTGAACCCTTGGAGATGAATGTGTTTGAGGTGAGCTCGACTTTTCAGACAGATGACAGATCTGACTCAATAACATTGACTCAATAAGATATTTTGGATCTCTGATAGTCCCAAGATCTACACGCCAGTGCTAGTCAGGATTAATTCCTAAGTGATAATTAATCAAATAGACATCAAGTGTCCTGAAAAGCCAGTGCTTCGGGTGCAACCTGATCAGGGCAACATGGCCCACAAAGCCTTCCGGAAAGTTAGCACTGGCGAGATTTTGGCTAATAGCAAACAATGTTCCTAGAGGGAACATTGTGTTTGTTGCAAATTATCTGATACAAACTGTCGGCATGAGGAATCGGGGTTGACAGAAATTCCCACAGGACCCACAAGACCCACCGGAAGACACTGCTTGTTTGTTTATTGGGTGGTTCACGACGCACTTTATGCACATTCACGACTAATGGCGCCCGGAAGACACTGTAGGTCTAACCTGGTCCCAAGGCAAGCTCATGTCACTGCGGTCTCCCTCCATCGTGAACGTCTTGCCCGTGCCGGTCTGTCCGTAGGCGAACACCGTGCAGTTGTAGCCCAGCATGACCTGTTCCAACAGCGGCAGCACCACCACACGGTACACGTCCACCTGGCAAAAAGGGAGTCGTCAGTCAGCCAGGCACCGCCTCCACCGCCACACGTCCACCGGACCAACGGGCTGGCACCACAGAAGGCTAAAAAACTGATGATCACAGAAGGCAGCAGAGTGGAAACTGTTTGTTGGTTATTCAGGCTTAGGGGCACATCAGCTGGAGTGAAGAGAGGAAATGGATGTTGAGTGGAGCAGGGTTAACACAATGGTTTTTCGTTAGGTGTGAGATATCGAAACGGGCACAGAAGGATGCCGAAATTTGCCATGGAGTTAGTGCCAATTAAAATGTTTTTGATGTCTTCTTTCAGACTCAAACCTGAGGCAATGGTGTAGGTACTTATGACTGAACATTCGTCATTTGCTTTGATATTCATAATTTAGGAAGAGCAGGACAGGGAGAAAATTACCTGCTATAAACTGGTATCGTACACCATATCACACCATAGTTAATCCCTCCCGAAATAGCACTATTCCTTATTAGGAGCATTAACATGATGCTTATAAGCGAGATACTGTTAGAAATGAGACAGGAAGACATCATAAGCATGCATCATAGAACAGGATGTCGATACTTCTTGGATATGGACGTCGATTGAGTGTTCAGAAAGTGGTATTTTCCACCCTATTTAACAAATAATTTATCACTGGAGTGGAGACGGAGTCAGCGTTAGAAAAGTGGTCTTTTTGGAACTTTTGCCATCCAAAGAATAATATACTCCTAAAATAAATACACTCCTTGCATTTCTGGATGAAAACATGCTTAACTCACAATATACAGCTAGATGTCATTATACGATAGTGATAAGTTGGATGGAGAGGAAGCAGCATACTATGAGGCTTATAACATTTGGTGATCTATGGCTGATAATAAGATCCTCTTCCACTCCTAGTAATCATTATACTGTTCAGTCACACTGGGATCATTATACTGTTCAGTCATACCACACACACTTTCCAACATAATTGAGGAAAATGCACATTTGTTATTTCAGGTCATCTGCAGGAACATTCCAAGAGGAGGCAGTAGTGGAGCCGAAAATGAGATGCCAGCCAGATTTGGAGAGTACCAGCTTGCTAGCATGCACAAGTACAACAGATGTCAAAACATGGATCACTGCAGCCTGCATATGACCTTAACGTCACTGATCATTCCATATTCCATAACATTCCACAGCATTCCATTTGTGCATGTGTAATTGTCTGGTGCAGTGCAGGTAAATATTAACAGCCACCCATGCCTTCATGTGTATGTTCTTCATTTGTGAAGAAAAAAACATCGGTACAGTCAATATGTGCCCAGAAGAATGTGTGCCCGAACACTGAGCCAGAGTGGCATCCACACAACTGGTAAGCCGCAAAGGGTAGCATTTCCACAAAATACTCAAAAATATTGTGGATGACCCACGCTCTGCCATGGCATATGAATTTTCATGGTCATTATTACTTGCCCACAAGACAAGTTTTACACACATTTTAACTCCATGAAGTATACAAAGGCATTATGTTTGGCTAAGTTATGTTAGATTAACCCGCGCCGTCTTTCCGGTCGAATCCTCACACCCCGTCTCGGGGGGGGGGAGGGCCGGTTGAAGACCCCCTCTCTAAAATCCAAACTAAGCATCGCACGAAAGCGAAGAGGTGTCATCGGAAAGCGCTCGACTAGTAGGGTCCGGGTCCACCCTCCAAAATAATTTTCCACAAAAGTGATGTCACCAGGGGGCTAGATTTCCACGACTTTTCACGACTTACATTATGTTTTTGACTCTGGGGAGTTCATTTTGGGGATATATGAAAAATGTACGGGAAATGAAAAAAGGTCAGTGAAATTGGCCAGGGCTAACATTTTTTTGTCCCTCCCCTCCAAAAAAAAATTAATTTCAATTTTTTTTTAGCTTTCAAGTTTTCTTTAATTTCCCTTTTCCAATGGGTAGAGCAGACCGAGAAACGTTGTTGGAAGTGAACTTGCCCTAATAAAAAATGGTTACTTTTGCCAGAATCCTGTATTTGAACTGCAGTTTGGCAAATACGCAAAATTTACATGTAGTCAAAAACGAGAAGAAAAAAAAACAAAACAAAAATCCGCTGGTACGTTTTGTTGCATCCGTAAGGATAAGCAAACGCTGAAAGTTTCATTAAAATATCTGTATCCGTTAAAGCGTGACGACTGGTTGAACTTTTTTTGGAGGTGACTTCACTTGACCTTGACTAACTCGTTGACCCTAGATGACCTGATCTAAAGATTTTGAATCAGCATGTCAAATGGATGTGGGAAAAGGTATGCCAAATTTTCCCGCGCTGCCGCGCGCCGTTCGTCCGTTATCCGCGAAAAACCTGAGGGGGGCGATTGAAGACCCCCGAGACGGGACGGTTTAAGGTTGTTTTGTAAGCTAGACAATTATCAAAAAGTTTTTGTATTTAAAAAAAAAATGGTCCAGGCTAGCATAGGCTAAGCTATGTTAGAATAGGTTGTTTATTTTGAATTCTTAAGGAAAATATTTCCTAGAAATTTACCAGTAAAAAATTGCTTGCTTGCATCCAAAGCTAGGCTGCATCTTTTTTCTTTATTTTGAACTTTACGTTTCATGCTACATTGCCCAACCAACTCCAAATTTTTTTGGGTGTCATTTTGCTACCCAACTGCACTTGCCAAAAAAATGTGTTGTTGCATCATGTAGGTACATTATGAACATGTGCACATTCATAAGCATTGCATTCAAAATACGAAATTCCAAGAAATCAAACCGCCTTAAACTGCAAATTTGTCTTTCAGAAAGCCAGAGGGGCCAGAAGTTAAAAGTATAACGATATTCAATGGAGGATGGGGAGAGGATGCACCTAACATATATATGATGAATACATGCATATATATGATATAGATCTCTTATCTCATAAGATACATATCTCTTGGCGGAAGAGGTAGGCGAATTTCACCATTACTGGTAGCGTACTCGGCGGCCATATCCGCAGCTTCATTTCCAGCAAGTCCAACGTGACTAGGGATCCAGCAGAATACGATATTTTTGTCGAGACCAGTTAGGGATTTCACGATACGAAGATCCTTTGGACAAGCCTGCTATCTGGGTGGAAAGACTTCATTGCCAGCAGACTGCTTAAGGAGTCGGTAAAAACCACGTGATTTGTGGACTGGTCATCCTGTATATAGTAGAGCTTGCAAAATGGCATATAGTTCAGCAGTAAAAATCGACGCCTGCTTCGGTAAGCGGAAATATCCAACACCGCTTCGGCCGACGAACGCGCATCCCACTCCCGACGAGGACTTTGAGCCATCTGTGTAAATGCGGAGAGAATTCACGGTACTGGTGTATTTTCTCCAACGCCAACATGCGGCGTTCTTCGGAGTTGACACTCGCCTTCTTTGAGCAGGACAGAGCAAGGTCTGTCTGGACTGGGACAACCTGCCAAGGGGGAGACTCGGAGTGACAGCGCGTGCCACAGAATCTGGTTTGATATTGCACTTACCAATTGTCGAGGTCATGCATCCAGAAAAAGGTAGGACACGCTGATTACTGAGTAGACGGAGTGGCGGCGATGGCCTTGAAAATATCCATTTGCATGCTGGTTGCTTCCGGTTCTGTGCGACCTTACATGAGTATCCCGCTCCCAGTAGTGTACGGCGTAACGCAAGAGGAAGTTCATCAGTCTCGGCCATTAAGCTACCGACCGGTGAAGTATGGAAAGCTTCAGTGGCAATACGAAGGGCTGTATTGTGGATTACGTCCAGACGGCGTTTCGTTGTAACGCACACCCCATCATATATAAAACATCCATAGTCGATTATAGGGCGTACGAGCGATCGGTACATAAGAAGCAAAATACTTCTGTCTGCTCCATACGAGCTTCTGGAGACAGTCCTCACCACCTGCAGCCTCTTAATGCATTTCTGCACAAGATCTTTGATGGGGGTGCTGTATGTTAGTCGGCGGTCCATCCATATACCTAGGAACTAGACGGCAGGCTTGAATGGAATATGGTGCCCGTTGAGCATAATAGTGGGGTCGGTGCAAGAGCGCCTGCGGCAAAAGTGCACAGCGATGGTTTTAGACGTGGACATGACGAAGCCTGTTTCATCACACCAACCCTGAACCTTCCGGACAGCCAGCTGGAGTTGCCTCTCCATTGTGCGAACAGACCGGGAAAAACACCATACGACGAAATAATCTACAAATAGCGCTTTGTCTACGGAAGTCGGCAGTGATGTAGCCACATCATTAATAACGACAGCAAACAATGTTACACTTAAAAACGCTTCCCTGTGGTACTCCGTTAAGTTGTGGGAAAGTACCAGATAGTGTGCGGCCTATTCTAACACCAAACGTTCTGGAAGCTAAAAAGTTTATCAAGAAGAACCCCATGGAGCCTCTGTAACCCATACTATGCAAGTTCATCAGTATACCGTGACGCCATGTCGTGTCATACGCGCCATCAATGTCGAAAAATAATGCGACTGTATGTTGGCGCTTCATAAACCCAGAGCGTACGATGGAGTCAAGTGTTAAAATATGGTCAAGTGTGCTATGGTGTTTTCGGAAGCCACTCTGAATCATGTTAAGAAAATTGTTACGTTCTAAAAACCACATCAATCGGACGCTAACCATTTTCTCAACCAGTTTGCATAGCGAGCAGGTAAGCGAGATGGGGCGGTAGTGCAGTGGGTCCTCCCCATATTTATTTGGTTTCCGTATAGGCACAATTGCCTACCGCCACGAAGATGGAAATGTGGCTTATTTCCACATTTCATTTATGGCTTCCAAGAGTATTTCTATAGCAGTCGCTGGTAGATGTTTGATTATATCATTATGTAGTATGTCCAGGCCCTCTGCCACACTCTTGAGTGTGCTAATTGCTGCAGTTAATTCGCAGACCGAAAATGGTACGTTGTAGTCGAGGATGCCTGAAGTGGAAAAGTCGAGGGTGCGTTCTTCGCACTGAGCCTTAGGTCATAGAAATCGATCGTTACTAGTATTTTCCGAGCGTGCGGACAAAGCACATCCTATTTTGTCGGCCACTTCTACTGGGTCAATGCTATCTTGTCCGGCCATGTGTAAGACGGGGAGAGGAACTGGGGCATGTTTCCCAGATAAGCGCTTAATTCGAGACCATTCAGTTGACAAAGATGTGGAGCGATTTAACGTGTTGACGTACGCCTTCCATGAGTCTCGTTTCGCCTCGGCGATGGTTCGTCTAGCGAGCGCTCGTGCTTTGCGAAAGCCATAAGATTATGTGTGCTACTATTGCTATTAAATGTACGAAACGCCCTCTTCCTAGCAAGGACTGCCTCTCGACACTTATCAGACCACCATCGGACTGGCACTCTAGTCGACATTCCCGATGATCGTGGGATGTGTCGCCGAGCATTCTCAAGAGTCGCCGTAACGAACTCCTCAAAGGCCATAACTGATTCAACCGAGTGGTTACTGAGTGTCAATTAAAGGTTCGATTGGAAGCTCTCCCAGTCGGCTCGATGAAGTAGCCACTTTGAGGGTCGTCGGCATACAGTAACATGACTAATGAAATGGGAATAAACAGGGAAATGGTACCTGTTGTGTGGATCAGCGTCTACAAACCACTCTAATAAAGGTGCAATTTCTGGAGTGCAGAGTGTGAGGTCGAGTACTGAGGTTTGTCCGGTCGGTAATGTAAAATGTGTTGGGGTTCCAGTGTTAAGAATGTAGAGAGGAAAATCGCTTATGAAACGCTCCATTGCACGCCCACGGCTAAAAATCATGGTTGAGCCCCAAATAGAGTGGTGAGCGTTGAAATCGCCACACACCATTACAGGTGGGGTAAGTTGAGTCACAGTTTCAGATAGCTCAGAGTGGAAACGGTCCGGTAGGCGGCAGGTATATGCTACATATAGTACTGGCTCGGTGATTTATCATCACACGAGCAGCCACACCCTGAATATTTGTGGAGAGGTATATGTGTAAATGCTACAGAATTGTGTACAGCAATTAGCACACCGCCATGAGCCACCGTGCGAGGAGTAGCATCTTTACGCAGCAGCGAGTAGTTTTTCAATTCAAATTGTGCACCAGGGGAAAGCTTAGTACCTTCGAGACAAATTACTGATGGTACTCGTGAGTGTAAAATGGTTTGGAGGTCGTGGATACTGGTTCTCATGATACTCGTGGGTTTCCACCGCCTGGTGGCGATGGTGTCCACGGGGACACCCGCTTGCGTCCCGTCACAGGGAGAGTAATAAGATGTGGGACTTTTCCGTCGACACGGGGTGGTATGGGACGCGGGCCCATCACCTTTCCTGTCTCTGCAATTGACAGCCGACTGACACGGTCTGGTGGTGGTGGGGGGTGTCGGTTTAGGGGACTGTCCGACCCGTGCGCTCGGCGAGGGGTCTCTGGAACCAGTCCAAGCTGCCCGGCCAGACGCCCCCATGTCGGGGGCTCTCTGATGGACCTGTACAGCAGGTCCTGGTCGAGTCGCCGAGGGTTCCATTACTGGAACTCGACGGGAGGTCACAGTAGAAGCTGATGCGGTTGGCGGAGCAAGAGTGGCTTCGGAATGATCAGGGATAGGTTGGGTGGGGGGTGGGGCTGGTGGAGGTTGAGGGTGAGGACTGCACGTTGACGTAGAAGAGAGGAGGTTCAGGCAGGGGGACGTGTAAAGGCTAGGTTTGGAGGTGGTAGGATGTGTGGAAGGAGAGAGGTAGGTGGGGATTTAGGGGTCCTCTAATGGGCGAACGGCGTCACCCGTGGATGGTGGGACCTCAGTCGCCTCGGCGTTGTATTGGGTTGGCTCACTTTGTGTCGCGGATAAACTAAGGGGTACTCCAAAAGATCGGAGGAGAGCTGTAAGTTGGACAATCAGCTCAGAGGCATTGCTGTGCTGTATGTGTGGTGAGTCTATCCGGGTAGGATTAGTTGGCCGGCTAGCCACCTTTCCTGCATAAGTAACTTGTGGATGGGTTGTGTCATACAAATTGCTAGCCTCCCGAAACGAAATATTTTGAGTGCACTTGATTGCGACGATTTCTTTCTCTTTCTTATATGCCGAGCATGCCCTGTCGAATGTACTATGTGGGACCTGACCCCAGCGTTGGAAAAGTGACCCTTTTTTGGAACTTTTGCAATCCAAAGAATTATACACTCCGGAAAAAAATACACTCCTTGCATTGCTGGATGAAGACATACTTAACTAGCAAGACAGCTAGATGTCATTATACAATAGTGATAACTTGGGTGGAGAGGAAGATTCATGGGTCCCCTACCACATGAAGTTTCCAGTATAATTGAGGATAATACACATTTGTTATTTCGGGTCATCTGTAGGCACATTCCAAGAGGAGGCAGGAGTGGAGCCGAAAATGAGATGCCAGCCAGATTGGAAGAATATCAGTTTGCTAGCATGCACAAGTACAACATATGTCAATGGATGGCAAAATATGGATCACTGCAGTCTGCATATGATCTTAATGCCACTGAACATTCTATATTTCATAACATTCCATCTTCCAAATCATTCCATAACATTCCATTTGTGCATGTACGATTTCTGGTGAGGTGCAGGTGAATTAATAAACAGCCACCAATGCATTCATGTGTATGTTCTCCATTTGTGGACAAACCTCAGAACAGTACAGATGTGCCCAGAAGAATGTATGGATAAACACCAAGAGCTAGAGTGGCATCCACACAACTGGTAAGCCACACAGTGTAGCACTTCCCCCAAATCTCCAAAATACTGGTGGATATGAGCCATGTTTTGCTACAGCATAGGAATTGTCATGGGCGCAATTACTTTTCCACACATGTTTTACACACATTTTGTCTCCATGAAGCATACACAGATATTAGGTTTGGCTAAGTTATGCTAGATTATTTTGTTGTAAGTTATCCATTTATCAAATTTCTTTCGCAATCATTCAGGATTATAAAAAAAAAAGTTTTTGAATTTTAAAAAACACTCGGATTAGCATAGGCTGTTTGGTTAGAATAGGCCATTTACTTCTAATTTGTTAAAGGAAAAAATTGCTTAGAAAATTTGTATTAAGAAAAAGGCTTTCTTGCATCCAGTTAGGCTGGAGCTTTTTCTTCATTTTTACATCACATTTCATTGTATATTTCCGAACCAAACCCGAGCCACTTTTTTGGTGTCATTTTGCTACCCAACTGCACTTGCCCAAAAAATGTGTGGCCACATCATGTAAGTACCTACATTATGAACACATTCATAATCATTGCACAAAAAATAAATTTCAAGAAATCAAATCACCTTAAACTGCAAATTTGTCCATTCAGAAAGTCACAAACCAGAAATGTTAAAGGTATAATGGTATTCAATGGAGAATGGGGACAGGATGCACCTAATAATTCCTGAACATTTCATGAATGCACAAATAATGCTTGAATGCATGCATATCTATAATATCTGCAGTCAATGTGCACTGAAGAGGCCCAGCCCCCATTTTGAAAGAAAAACATTCATGCTTCAAAATGTGGTGAGTGAAAACAAGATTTTCCAGACAAAAGCAAAGAAATCAGTTTTGTTCATTTCTACGCTTGTCGGCAAAACATCGCAGCAATTAATATTATCATGTCCTGCTCCTCGTATTATCTGAAGATATCCCGTCACACAACACAAGCTTACAGCTTTGGTTTATCCGAATCAATAACTCGAATTACCGCGAAGATATTTGATATAGGTAAGTAGGTAGGTACCTACATAGTCAGATAATACAACCTCTCATACCTCGAGCCAAACACGCAGTCAATTCCATCCGGTTAGCAGCGCAGAGCTTTAAAGAAAATCCTTCGTTGAATAGAAAAACCACTACGCTCCGCTAACCAAATATAGGAATTCACCTTCAACAGCCCGACCGCGTTCTTGGATTCAATGAGTTCACCGCTCTCCATCTCCTACTCCGGCCGGAGCTATTTGAACCATTGCCACGAAAAGCCATGGATAATGCATTTCTTCTTGGTTCCTTGGAGAATGATATGTTCTGCATCAATTGGGATGGATAAAACCGTTCATATTTATATTATTAAGCAGTCAGGAGCGATATACATAAAAGATATCGGAATGATTTTCCCCATGAAAATTGTCTGAATGGTACCAAAACGTTCCTAAAACCTGCTAACACTTTGCTCCAAAATGAAGACCCATAGAACCAGAAATTTCACCTTCTTTCGATTTTATGACTTATATTGTTTCCGAATTTCATCAACAAGCGGGAATAGTTGCATTCATGCCACTCCGATCGCGAGGTTCCCCACTCCGGACAAATTCAGATTTACGTGTGTTGACCTAATCCTCTACACTCTTATAAGCCTCATTCTGATCCAATGATTAATTTCTTCCTACAGTCCTGATTACTATTAATTGAGAAAAAAGTTTCCTGTAATTTTCCTGGCAGTTTTCTCTAACTTATTTTCATTTTTTGGTATTTCATAGCAATCATGGCGCGAAATGAGACGCTAATTTCCGCTCGTCCGTGACGATAGTCTGTTTCACAGCAGCAATTTGCCCGTCCGTCTAGTCGCTTTTCATCCTTCCAAGGCATTCCTTGCTTCTACTAAACATTCAAGACATGAACTAAAAAGTGCATCGAAATACATTTAATATTAATAAAGATTGACTTCAATATTTTTTTTCAGCTTTCTCATTTGAAAAAAAAATTTCATCGTGGAGAGAATAAAAGATTTTATACGGATTGTTTTAGTATAACTTTCCTTGAACCATTATATATTCCGAAACCCATATCCCGAAGTAACATTTTAGACCCTCCCATTTTAGACCCAGCAGTGCACGAACGTCCTGCTCTCGAGGTATGTTGTGAAGTTGTATTAGTTGTACGGTGTTGGTACCTATGCTAGGAGTGGCAGGTATTGATATATAAACTTGGCTGACATCGATTAAGTATACTTTTGTGATCATTTTCTCTACCATTGCTCAGGAAGTTGCCTTATAAGTCATTCACGTAACGTGGATGACTTCAGACGACGATGTGTGGTGGACCCCATTTGGTTGTCTGTGAGACACTAGGATAAGAACCTAACAAATGACTTAAAGGCGTTTTATTCTTGAGGAAGAAGAATTATCGGTTTATTTTACGACGCATTCAACCGCAAGGTTGCATAGCGCCGCCACCCTATATCACCGATTGGTCGTGGGTGGACTCTGCAAATGCCGCCGGCCGCGAGATTCGAGTCCCACGCTCTACCATCTAAGCTACCGAGGCCCCTGGGTTTTTATTCTTCATTCCAGGAGATATCGCTGCATTTTTCAAAATTTATCCACTTCGTTATATATAAAATGTATATACTCCGTTACTTGGTGCTCCAACATACACCCCATAATTTGGCAAACTGGGAAATTATACACCCCATAACATAGTGCTTCTCAAGATTATACACTCCATATTTTGGCAAGCCAAAAAATTATACACTCCGAATCCAAGACCGAGAAGTGAAAATCCAACACTGCCTGACCCTCACCACAATTTATGCACCAAAGCGATTCTGCGTTACATTGATCAGCAGCGTGGGCCGATGATCCGTATCTTCCACATGCGGGACGGCCACGGCAGAACTGGGTTGTATGACCGTACCTACGACATCTAAAGCAACGCATGGGATTTGGGACAAACCTTCCGACCTTTACAGTAACATATCCAACACGAACCGATTCAGGCAAGTCCATTGAGCTAAACGTCAAGATGATATTGTCTGGGGCCTGTACTTCCTGTCCTTTCCTCACCGTCAGTCTCCGCGCCTCAATGACTCCATCAGACAAACCATCGGTAATTTCAGCATCACTAACCCCTCTCAGATTAAAACAGTTAATTACACCCTTCGAGTAGTCTTTCGTCGTATGTGTTTTCACAGTCATCGGTATTGTTGCCATTTGTCTACCCTGTTGTCCTCTGGTTAGGTATACAAATTAATTTGCCATCAGCGCGTTTCTCGCCTCTTCCGTGCGTTCGAATTCCACTTCCAAACCACCATCTCTAAGTTTTTCGCATCTCCTGATACGTCCGAAGCGGTCACAGCCGTCTCGTCGCTGAAATGAGGAGAGAAGCCTGTTGCTTTGACCGTTCAGCGGCTTGAAAGATAAGAATGCGAGGGGAATAAGCCCTAGTGGCTACACTGTTCGCAGAATGGTGAATTTGTTTAGTGTTCTGACCACTGTCACATGGACCAGGGAGGGTCTTCGTGTTTTGGCTTGCCATGTGTTTTTTATTTGTGTTCGACCCCGCAGACGTCCCACCACCATGGGGCCCTACTGGGGGGGGGGGGGGGGGACGCCTGTGTCCCGTCAGCGGGAGGACGCCAGACGTCCGCGAGGCTATGCGAGGCAGGCGACGCCATCACCCGGCCGGGTGGTTCGGCAGGGACCAGGCCGAGACCAAGGACCCCAGACCGAGGCGACTAGTCGCTTGACCCGTGTGAGGCCCCACGGGCCCGCCCGCCCCTCTGGGATATCGGGACCAAAGAGGCTTGTTGGTCCCCCGTCACAACTAGCACCGTACGACGGGTGACCTCAACCTCCAAGACTCCGTCAACCCCGGGGGACGGGCCGAGGGGGCGCGACTACCCCGATAAAACTGAGCTGGTGGGCAGGACCGAGGAAGTTGTCCTGCCTGCTCATAGTAGGGATACTTTGTGTTGCAGGGCCAGATGAAGGACATTGATGTTGGGATGGGATAGGCATTGGAATGGGAGCGTACGGACGGAAGGACGAGTGAGGCACTCTTGGTCTCACCCCTCGCCGTTATGATGGTCGCCGGGTCACTGGGGCACTCAATCTCCCCTCACCCCCACCACGGAAAGGTGATGCCTCATCGGGGGGGGGGTTGCCTGAATGGTACCAAAACTTTCTTAAAACCTGCTGAGACTGCGCCAAAGTGCAGCTCCATAGGACCAGAAATTTCACTTTCCTTTGATTTCATGACTTATATTGCTTCCGAATTTCATAAACAAACGGGAATAACTGTGTTAATGCCACTCTGACCGCGATGTTTTCCCACTCCGGACAAATTAAGATTTACGTATGTTCTAACACAATGACACTGACAACCTTCTAAGCTTCATTCTGATCCAATTATTAATCTCTTCCCATAATCCTGATGATGATTGGTGGTGGATGGGAGTTTAGGGGCGCGCCGACATCTAGGGTCATTTTGCGCCCATTCCTGATGATGATTAATTGTGAAGAAATCCCCCGTAATTCTGTTGGCGGTTTCCTGTAACTTATTTTCATTTTTTGGGGTATTTTATAACAATCATGGTGGGAAATGAGACGCTAATTTCCGCTCGTCCGTGACGATAGTCGGCTTTACAGCGGCAATTTGCCCACCCGTCTAATCGCTTTTGATCCTTCCAAGTTAATCCTTGCTTCAACTAAGCATTCCAGACATAAACTAAAAAGTGCATCGAAATACACTTCGATGAACTTTCTGAACATTTTTAGTGTTCAGAAAGTGGTATATTCCACCATATTTCACGAAGACTTTATCGCTGCACAGGCATCAAAGTTTTCAGGGGCTCCCATCTTACCTAGCACGGAGAGATAAGTGGTTGGGCTGGGTGAGTGGAAAGAACATGATCTCTAGAAGGAGCAAGATTCAGGATACCTATGCAAAATGCACGAGAGAGAACCACAGGGACAAGCAGCTTAGCATACAATCCAGTAATTCAGTTATCTTGCAAGCACATGCATAAGTATATTTACGGCACGATTTAGTATGTGGCATACACCCTGCTAAGGTGAAAAACACCACTACCTGTGACCTTCTATAATAATATAATCAGTAATTGTGGTTTTAGGGCACATTAGCTACAATGGTTATACAACACATCATAAACCACTGCTTTCATTACAGGAACAATGCACTATATATTATGCCAGTAAATTACTGTCATGGTTAAATATAATGTTCTTCAATTATCTTTCAATTTTTTCTACTCCAACTCTCCCAAATTTGCAAATCAAAATTAGATATCCAAAATGCATAAGTACCAAATGGAGTTTGTAATATGATGGAACAAAATTCAAACACTGTTCTCTCCGAACACAGGAGCCACAGGTATAAATAGAACCGTGCACAACAATGATATGCAACAGCATAATCGCAATCAGAGCTCAGTATGCATCTTCCCAACATCTATGGGCCACTTGTTTGGACTGGTGAAACACCATAACAGATCACCAGTATGTCCAAGCTGCCATCGACCACAGCCTACCTGCTTCGATTCTGGTCCGAAGACACGGTCGAAGGTGAAAGTCTTGGTGATCTTGTCCTGAGGACGCTCCCTGAGGGTGACCGTGTGACTGGATGTTTCCATGATGTTGCACGAGCCACGGCCATGCTCCGAACCATTGATTGGCCTGACAGACACAAAGGTCAGGTCAATCGCCAGTCAGGCAGCACCAGGTGTCAGGTCAATCACCAATCAGCGATTCTAGGACAAATGTACGTGTGACAGATGTACGATAGCAAATGTACTTAAGCAAATGTACGTAAGAGCAGATGTACGTATGGCAATTGTACGTAAGCGCAGATGTACGCATGGCTAATGTACGTAAGCGCAAATGTACGCATGACAATTGTACGTACGCGCAAATGTACGTATGCGCAAATGTACGTATGCGCAAAAGTACGTAGGCGCAAATGTACGTAACTGCAAAAGTACGTAACCGCGAAAGTGCGTAACCGCAAATGAATGTATGCGCAAAAGTACGTATGCGCAAGTGTACGCATGCGCAAAAGTACGTAAGCGCAAATTTACATAAGCGAAAATGTACGTAAGCACAAATGTACGTAAACACAAATGTACTTTTGCGCATACGTACATTTGCGTATGCGTATTTTATGTACGTACGCACAAATGTACGAAAGCGCAAAAGTACGTAAGCGCAAATGTACGTAAGGGCGAAAGTACGGAAGCGCAAATATACGTATGCGCAAAAGTACGTAAGCGCAAATGTACGTATACGCATATGTACTAGGCGCAAATATGTACGTAAACGCAAATGTACGTAAGCGCAAAGGTCCGTACACGCAAATATACGTATGCGCAAATGTACGTAAGCGCAAATGTTGTGTAAATCTACGTAAGCGCAAATGTACGCATGCGTATGCAGCCAGCATGTAAGCGCAAATGTACTTAGGCACAAAAGTACGTAAACGCGAATGTGCGTATGCGCAAAAGTACGTAAGCGCAAAAGCACGTAAGCGCAAATGTACGTAAGCGCAAGTGTCTAAACGTAAAATAATGGAACAGCAAAGGTACGCATGAGCCAATGTACGTACATTTATGCGTACGTGCCTTTGCGTTTAAGCACATTTGGTTAGGTTCATATACCATATGTACATTTGCTCTTACGTACATTTGCGCATACGTACAATTTCCATACGTACATTTGCGCTTACGTACAATTTCCATACGTACATTTGCGCTTACGTACATTTCCGCAGACGTATATTTTCCATACGTACATCTGCGCTTACGTACAATGTCATACGTACATCTGCGCTTACGTACATTTGCTTTACGTACATTTGTGTGCGTGCATCTACCATACGTACATTTGCTTTACGTACATTTGTCCGGTTACCCCAGTCAGCCAGTACCAGGTGTCAGGTCAACTATCAGTTAGTCAGCACCAGGGGTCAGATCGGTCACCAATGACGTTAAGTTGTTACCAGTTGTTAAGCATTAGCATAGCGAGTCAGACCATCAAAAGTTGACTTTATTTAGGTTCTTACTAAAACCATGAAAATTGACACTGAGAAAGAAAAACCATGCTGACACAGTATTTGGCATTAGTAATACTGGTAAATAGCATTTTATGACATATTAGCACTGATCTCTGTTCCATGGAGCTCCACCCTAATTTCTAGTTAATCCAGATGCAGCCACAGCTAGGGTGTGGACTTTGCTGAAGTTTTCAGACCTTTTCTAACATCAATTGCATATCTTTAGCAGAAAATGGCTTCACCACATGTCACCTCAGGCCATTAACCTGGGTCAGGTCAAAAGGGATATCCTCAAAAAATGTTTGAGGAGCAAAAGTTTACAGTGCTGCATACATGTTCTTTAAAAAAAATAAACTCCAGAATGAGTATGCACTCAAGGACAAAAACGATCAGATATTTTCCTCTATTTCATCTATTACAAAAACTCAGGGTTTTCAGATTAGTCACTGATCTCAGGACAGGTTACCCTTTCAGAAGTTCAGTTTTAATGGATTCATTTAAATTTTTTTACTACGATGAACTCAAATTTAGTATTGCTGATGATCCAATTTAGGAAACAATCTTACACAGGTTTAAAGTGAACATCCTCTCTTTCTTGATTACCCCAACACTTCCTCACCACCTCCAGAATTCCAAGCACTTTCAGGACAGATTTTCAGATTGAATAGATAAATTGACAAATTAATCCCAGCAATGTTCTACAAAGGCAAAGGGATTTAGGATAAATTATTGATTTTTAAAAAGTTGTTCATATCATTCAAACTATCACACAGATAATCTTCTACAATGTTACTTTTGAAATATTTTAAGCAAGCCTTAACCTTACCTAGATCTATCAAAATGTACTTCACTTGCTCAGGACTAAAATGATGTGTGTACAAAAAAGCATAACTCCTGTAGTTGTCATTCTACAATGGCATGAAGATGTATCTTCCAGAATATATCCAATGAAATTATGGTTAGTCCCCAGGAATGCCAGTTTGCAAAGGCTTAACCTTCCCCATCTTTCTGGTGAAATCCACACTAGCTCAGGGGTCATCATATACCAGTGTAAAATAATTGACCATGTGGCCTAGAAATTCACAGTTAATGGAATTGTGCTATTTCATCCTTGTCTTAGGTTTTTACCATTTTGCCACATGTGTGGGCAGTCATTATACACATGACTGCTAAATAATGTAAAATGCATGTGACTGAAATGAGGCATTCTGTTTTTTTAATCCTTAAGTGGGGATCCTTTATTTTCTTCCAATCTTTCACTATTCCCAAGCAACTTCTTTCTTCATCCAGACAGTTAATGGTGAAGTAATTTTAGGACACTGTCATATACCCTCTATAATCTCCAAACATAAGAGTCACATGAAAACAAAAGAGGTGTCATCAGAAAGCTAGACAAGTGTGGCTAGGAACAATCTCAAAATTTGTCTCCTTAAACAAATGACATCAAAAGGGGCTTTATGTGGCCACAAATGTCATGTTTTTGGCTTTGGGTAGTTCATCTTGAGGGAGATTTTAAAAACAAAACCTACTTGGATTCAGAAAAGGAAGGCAAATGTGACCATAGTCCCAAAATGCTTCCTTACCCAAAAATAAAAATGTGAACTTTCTCAAATTGAGTTTTGCATCAATTTTTATTGCTTTAATGGGCCAAACATGCTGAAAAATTTTCCTTTAAGTAAACCCTTACTTAAGATATATAGAAATATGCTTATAAGAAATGCTTACATCAGCCAGAATCCTTCATATTATCCCTAAGGGGGAAATATGCAAAACCATGTCATGAAAAATACAAGTTAAAAATTCCTCTGGTGCAATCTTGCTACACCCATAAAGATAATTCCACACCCAAAGTTTAAGCAAAATATCCGTACCATTAAAGTACAACAGCTGGTTGAACACATTTTTCAAGATAACCTCACTCGACTTGATGAGTAACTCAGTGATCATGGATGACTTGACCTCACAAATCTTTTACTTTTACTGAAGGACCACTGCAATGCAATGGTGGCAACCATCTTTGGGGATATGTGTAAAAACAGGCCTGGTCATCCATTGTAGAAGCCTGGTCATCTACAAAGAAATATAAATTGACACATAGCTGGGAATAACCTTAAAATATAACTCAATTTGGTTAGTTAGTTAGATATTTGGGCTTTAGGGCACATCAACCAGGGTTGATCATTCGCGCCCACCAATTTGGTTCAAATACAAGTAACCAAGACCCCTGACTAGTGGTTGGCATGTGATACTTCAAACCAGACAAACCTGAGAGCCATGGCATACATGTTTTAGACAGCAATTTCTGCATGATTGCTCCGGCAGAGGTATTATTCAGGGCTAACCATTTTCCCTAGGGATTCTCATTAGCTTTCACTACAAAAATGCCTGTTTACAGAATGCCTGTTCAATGCTTTTTTAAAAATCCTATGGATATTGAGGAAAAAAATCCTGGAAATATCTTGCCAAGACTAGTTCAAATTGTATATAAAATGAATCCTTACTTTCCAACAACTATCTGACAAAATGGCACAAACACAAAAACATTACTGAGCACGCTCAAAATGTCTTTGTCTTTGCATGGCAGAACATGGTAGTTAGCTAGGAGTTCCAGATCTTCATCCCATCCAGGATAGCCAGCCATGGTCCCTCCACAAACTCAAATAGTCCCAGACTACATAGCATAACAAGTGACTTGAGGCACACCAGCTGCAGAAATATCAGCACATGAATGACACTTGGTGATAAAAACCTGTACAAGGGAGATAAAACGCTTGTACCAAATCTGAAGAAAAACATCTTGCATTCATTGGTTAGTGGTTTTACAAAACATTGACTGTTGAGTCATGTAGCATCACCAATCTCTCACCATGATTGGTCATGGGTGAAGAGTAGCAACAGGTGAGACTTGAGCCAACAACCTCTTCATTGTGAGATGGAGAACTTACCCCTAGACTACTCATCCCCCATATCTCACATTGAAGAAATGGAAAAATGCACATATGCATTTAAAGCACATAGCCCCATATAACATTCAAGTAGGTAGGTATTACCCCTCACATCTTTGCATCAACAAGGTGTCCAAGTCCCCATCAAATGACTGCCAGTTAGCTGTTGGTGACATCATTCCAACATACAGAAAAAAACCTTCAGCCTGATGCTCTGAATGAACCCTGAGGCATTACATTACGTTATCCTGCTGACACCCTGAATGAGCACTACATTGATCACTTCAAAATATCCCTGGGTTCACTCAGTACACCTGTGGATTTTTATCATGAGCTATGTCAGCAAACAGCAGACTGGTGCCATCACTCAAACCTTTTCTTGATATTTTGAACAACTTCAAGCTTCAGCTCTCACCTTGCTTGGTGAGAACAATTGGAGTTGAGCTAAAACCACAAACATTAGTTTTGGCAGAAAACTCAGAGTATGTTTTAAAGCGCTTCATTCGTTTCAAGTTGTGTGTCCGGTCGAGGTCGATATTAACTCACCGTGCTCTGACGAACACTTGAATATTTTGATTCTTCTGCATTTTTGCAGCCATTGTCAAAGCAGGTCGGACTTCGCTTTCACGAATGGTTATCAGGGTTTAATCGAACCGCTCCGACGCCGTTCAAAGCAAAAAGACAGCACCACGAGAAATTGTAACACACACGAACATCAACTAAAAATCAAATACATATAAAACCACCGACAAAGCTTCCAAACGACGCGCGATTACCCAGACTCTTTGCACGTTAACCTCCTTCTGATTGGTCCATTTTCAAATAGCAAGTATCACGTGACCAGATTGGACTACGTTTAGAATTGGCGGTTAGCTTTAGGGACATGACGTCACGCAGGTTCTCTGCGAAGAACCCCATATTTCTTCTTTTCTTATGGTAAAAAAAAAACACAAGTGGCCATATGATGTTGCTGTGTTATTATCCATACATTGGTCATTTTCAGTCGGAAAAGTCGAATTAAACCAAAAAGATACCGCTATATTTCGCTTAGGGACCTTCCTTATGGTCGATAGTTTTGACAGAAAAAGTGACAGTCTGGACAGTCGATATATTTTTCTGTAAAAAAATGCTTAGGTACCATGAATAAGTCCTGGAGCAAATATCCGTGCATCTTCTGTATTCTTTTCACGCTCCCGACTTGATGTGATAACAAATCATTTGAATTTATCCGGCATTGTAAGGGTTACCCGCGCCGTCCCGGTACGATTGTTGACGACCCCCCCCCCAAACCCCGAAGGTTTTCCGCGGACTGTAAAAGAACGGCGTACGGCAGCGCGCCGAAATTCTGCCTACCTTTTCCCGCATCAATTTGGCATGTTGTGTCAAACTTTTGCAGTCAGGTCATCAAGGGTCAATGAGTTAGGCAAGGTCAAGTGAGGTCACCTCCAAAAGAGTTCAACCAGTTGTCACGCTTTAACGAATGAAGATATTTCAATGAAACTTTTGGCGTTCATTTATCTTTAGGGATACAACAAAATGCACCGGAGGAATTTTTCATTTTTTACGTTTTTCATTACTTATTTGCTTTGTATATTTGCCCATTAGAGTTAAAATCGAAGATTCTTTCTAAAGTAAGCATTTTTTCTTGGAGCAAGTTGAATTAGAACAGCATTTTCTCGGTTCGCTCTGCCAATTAGGAAAGTTTGAATTTGGAAATTTTGACATTTAAAAAAAATGTAATAAAATTATTTTAGGGGGTGTCAATTTTTTTTTGCTCTGGTCGATTTCGCTGTCCTTTTTCTCAATTGAAATAAATTTTGTTTTTTCATATATCCCCAAAATGAACTCCCCAGAGTAAAAAACATAATTGAAGTCGTGAAAAGTCGTGAAAATCTATCCCCCCTGGTGATGTCACTTTTGGTGGGAACTTTTGAGGGTGGACCCGGACTCTACTCGTCGAGCACTTTCCGATAACACCTCTTTCGTTTTCGTGCGATGATTAGTTTGGATTTTAGAGGGGTCTTCAACCGTCCCCCCCCCCCAGGACGGGGTGTGAGGATTTGACCGGAAAGACGGCGCGGGTTAAATAGGCTTACCCCTACCGGCAGACTCTGGGACCTGGTGAAGCATTTCAACTTGAAACACCCACCATCAGGTCTCCTTAATCAGCTCACGGTGAGAGGCCAGCGCATTACTGATCCACAAGTATTTAAACTTCACTACGCCAGTGTCGCAGGCAACAACATCTATGATGCCACCATAGTAAACTCTCTGGATGCCCTCGCCTGCCATACAAATCTCAACTCTAACACAGAAGACTACGGCCAAACACTCATTATCAGGGGTGCTGATTTCTATCCTTTTGTGAGGGCCATGGCCCCATCAATGTTGATCTTCCCCACGATGATTCCCCCCCCAATAACCTATGCTGTTTTATGCTGATAAGAAAGCTAAAGGAAAAAAGAAAAACACCATGTTACATAGAAAACTTAGTTGATGTTAACCAGCATATTTTGTACTGCAAAGAAACAAATTAGGTTTAGATAGTGGATTGACACTTCACATTCTGTTGCAAAATTAAAAATTGCATGCAAAAAAGCAACGAAACAACTGGATTTTCCTCCACTGTGGAAATAAAACTTGCATCATAAAATGTTGAGGTTAGCGGACGATGATGCATTATAAACCAGATTGTCTTTTAAAAATGCCAAAGCCACTAAGCAGCAACTGCATTGTCCTACTGACGTTTGTACACACCACCAATTATTTATTTATTTATTTATTTAACAATACATGCCCTCCACGTGCAGTGGCTATTACGGACAGTCTGGGTCACAGATATTTACAAAAAAAGGATAGATTTGTGGTCAGTAGTGGGAGCAGATGCGCAACAACATTCGTACACCAACATAATACAATACCCATATCACTCTCTGCACTACAAACACCGTGCTTGCAATACTAGCTATACTAGCTATACTAGCTATACCAATGACAAAACCACATGCATATGGAGTTTGAACATAATTAATTTCATTCTGAATTTCCAGTCATTGTCAAACTTGCATGCAATCAAGTCAAATCCGTAGTTGTGCAATCAATCGCAGTTATCATTGAGATTGTGGATGTACAAACTATAATTATCTTCAGCAGCCCACCCATCACACGGTGCACTGCTCTTTTGCTTCTGTGACTTCACCTGTTACGGGACAATTTTTACCGTTGGCGAGGATGCTGAATAAACATAGACATACGCATCGTCAAATAAAAATACTTCATATTTTATATTAAATGTCCGAACGCAGTCCTTCCCACTGTCTCAGTCTGTGTAATGCATGTTGGTGTGATCACAGCCATGATCATGTTGGTGTTGATCCCAAACTGCAGTTCAGGAACACACCCATGGGTGTGTTTCTGCATGTCTTGCCCATAAATATTAATAGTACTAATTGATTGATAGTTAACCATCACGCCTGTGTGTGGGTGGAATCGTATAATGTTCGTTAATATATGAGCAATGGACGAAGCGTGGCTGGACAACTATTGCACACTGAAAGAACGGAACGTGTCGAAAATTGTATTCGCTGTTCGCTTGCCGCGCTTTCAATTGCATTCAGACAATTGTATCCCCCTTATGTGATAACCTGGTCTTCTAGACGTGAGGCTGCATTTATATATTTAACTTGAGCATTACATCAATTACAAATTGATCCTATGACCAGATCCAGTGGTCTAAATCTAGCATTCAAACATAATTAAGGACAGGGTCGGTTAGCACTAGCGCCAGAGGGCCTCTCACATAACACGCACAAGAGGAGAGGAGGATTCGGCCCCTGCCACGAAGATTTTGGAAAATACTAAAGCTACAAGCACACAATTTTGATGGTAGATTACGGATGTAGTGAGCTCCAAATTGCATGGCCCTAGGAATTTAAGGTTAAATGAGGTCATGATCGGCTGCCTCATCGCACCGGCGAAGCCCTTGTGACCTTGAACGTTCGTCGGCCGACAAGTCGGTCGATTTGACACCTCGCAATTCCAATATTCACTAACCGATTTCGACTTGGTGGTGCATTGGATGCGGTGCCCTCCAATACCGTTTGGCAACCGGTGACGTCACATGGGCCGGACAATTGCTCAGTCCCGTAGGCGCCAGCCAAGCTTACGTGTTTTCCACACATTTCCGATATTCCTAGATTGGATGCGCTTATCGATTTGTAGCAAGTCCGCAAGGTTGCATTACAATATCCTTGTCCGTTTATGAGGTATGGCAAAAAAGCAGACTAGGGCGAATTCTGCCCCTCTCCAGTGCGCGTCCGAAGCAGCCACATCATATACCTACATCAATCCCGTAGCACTTTGTCCCCCCCCTGTCAATGTTTATTGGCAGCCGGGGACGTCATCTGGGCGCTGATTTGGGCTCAGCACATTATCACGACAGCAAGAAATGGTACTTTTCCGCGTACGTTCCTGGCTAACAAGTATACGTGAGTGGTGCAAATTATACGTCATCTGAAAGCTTCCTTCATGGTATTTCGATAATCATGGGAGACTTTCACACGAATGTGTTAGTTATTGTATAAAATGGTGTTATTTAGACCCATGTCATATCCATCGACACTATTTAACTTAAGCGGGCCGAGCGACCCGGTGTTGGTAGCGCAGTTGGTAGCGCGTCGGTTTGCCGACTCGGAGGTAGCCGGTTCGAGCCTGGAGGCCGGCAGCTTTTTGTGCGCGTCGTGGGAACTCCTTCTAATAAGCGACAGTGAATTAAGACACTGTTCACATGGGACGATCTTTTTCATAAAGAGAAGGGAAATATTCTGCAATATTCAATATTCAGATATTCTGCAAGGCTGGGGTTCTGCCACCTTAAATTTATGGTTGGGCACTTCTTCTAATCAGCCAGGCATAGGAAATACGGAACACGTCACCGCTTATGACAGTGTCCAGGCCCACAGTCCCTTCCTGACACGGGCGGCGGAACATCGGGGGTGGGACAGGAGACAGGATCCCCTGAATTTAATCATTTGTGGCACTACGGCAGTGGATTGCAAATATTGAGCTAAAAACTAACGGTTGCCCTTTCCCCTCCCACCAGTACACGTCGACCAACATTAGTCCCTGCTCCTCGAGGTGTGCATATAATAACAGTACATGATTATCAAAGTGACAAAACCAACAATTGTGCATGCTGCCGAACAGTCAAATGACTGGACCCGAGCTGGAGTCAGAGCGATGCCAGTTCTAAGCTCGGCTCCACGCCTTTTACTATACACGGCGAACACACGCCACCAGGACTGCGACAAGCATTGTTTTGACAGGAGCAGACGTTTGCTAAAATATTTCGGTGACAATCCTGAACTTTCTGGAGTGCCGGCGCAAAATGAAAAAATCACGCATTTCGTACCATGAAAGCTCGATTTAGATTCGGCAACAACTTTGTGGAACCCGTAAGCGCTAAGACGGATTTTAGATGCCCGCATGAGGATTTCGGTTCGATTATCATGCATTGTCAAAGGCTTAACCCGGAACTTGGCAAGATTGGGGAAGCATCCCCGTTCATTCCCCACCGTGGAATGAATTCACACCCCACGTTCATTCCATTCCCCCGTTCGCCCATGTTCGCACACCGTTATTCGGCATTTTCAGTCGAAATGAATTGGCTGCGTCGCTAACGCCATGTGAACCAACTTCTGTCATGCATGCAATATTGCAGGGGTAACAGCAATTTCTATGCCAGACCAGCTTGGAAGCAACTTTAATAACAGCTTAATTTGCGGTTGGAATGGAAAATTACCATGCAATACCATACATCTTTTTCATTAAATGTGTTCTATTTTTAACTAAAGAAAATATTTTCCTTTCAAAATATGATTTCTTTATTCGCGTCGTGCGACCTGAAATGCCACCCCGGTAGCTCAGTTGGTTAGAGCGCTGGCCTGTCCTGGTCTCCCCTGTCCTGGCAACACAGGGTTCGAGTCGCTTCGCGCGCTCGCGTTTAGCCCCCGGCAGGGAGTGTGAGTTGGCAACTGGCCCGATAAGGCCGGGGACGAGCTACCGGGCGGCCGTGTCGGTGTTATTGACGGCACGTTAAACTTTCGATCAAAATTCTGCCGTTGAAAAGGAATTCGTGGATCGGGTGGTGGGGCGAGGGTTCACGCAACAAGCTCTGCTTAGCGATAGAACCCTGGTTCCTAAAGCTACCCCAGCAACAACTGGGACTAAATTTTAAATAATAAAAATCACGTATTTTGCAGTACAGCACGACATAAGTACGGCAACAAAAAAGTTGTTTATCAATCAGACTTTAATACGAGGAGCATGCATCTGGAGAAGACGAGACTGTCAAGATTGAGGAAGGCCCTCACTCCCACTGCCGATTGTTTCTCGGTTGTGTACTCTGTGGTGGAAGTGAATGTGCATTTGGGCGCATTGACTGCGTTCGTAATTTTGCGCACATGAATATATACATTCCGGCGCCCAACAGAGTGCGTATTAAAACGATATATTGAGGAAGCACAACGCAAGACATATATTGGGAGAAGCAAACACATGAAGCAGAAAAAGAACCTTGGGTTCCTTTACGACGCAATTAACTGCTAGGCCATATAGCGTCGCCAACTTCTCAAACCGATTGGTCGCGGGTGGACTCGGTAATTCCGCTGGTTGCGGGACTCGAACCCATAATATTGCGGTCAAGAGCCCAACACCCTACGGACTAAGCTACCGCGGCTCCACCAAACGCGTGACATAAGAAGTTATCGGTAGCAGGTGCAGATAAGCCACGGTACTTAATGAGATTGCATTGCGACAATACATTACAATACCTAACATTACAGTACGTACATATCAGGCACCTTATAAAATCGGACGAACTGGCAAGAAAAGATGGAACATCCTCATCGTGACATCTGTGGCTGAGAACAGCTCGACATGCATACATACACAGACTACTCACGAGCACCGTAGTGGGACGATGAGTACGTGTAAACCTACAGGCTACTCTCTACCAACTTCACAAACACAGGCACATACCAGTTGTTGAGCTTGACATACGCTCGGTGCGACTGCAACACGCACGTTTAGTCTCGTGTAATATTTGTGTAGAAAGTCCTGATATGCTGCTATATGATCAACGGCAAGTTATGCACCTACGTCCAAACAATGAAAGATTCAAACACTGATCTGAATGTGAAGTATCGCCCAAGTGCGGCCCATACTTCGCAGTCACTGAACAAACTGCTCGGCTTTCCGCTGCTGCCGCTTTGCGAGCTTGGCGACGTTCACCTTGTTCACCAGCCCGAAATGAATAAATGTCCGGATCCTCGCAAAGCACTTAATTATATTCTTTTTAATTATAAGAAAGTTTCCGCCAACACCTGGCGGAAACTTTCAATGACCTTTGGATGTCTGCTGAGATTGTTGGGTTCTTGGGCATGGTTAACACAAAACGCTGCATTCATCTGTCTGAATGTGTGGAAGAACTCCTCTGTGGGAACCGTCAGGCCGCTAATGCTTAGGAGGCGAGTCCAGAACGCTTCTCGTGGTTCATCTTCGGGATGCGCAAATGGGTGCCCAGCGATCGGTCCGCTGGTTTCTTTCTGGCCATGGACCAAGCCACATATCATCCCCCCCCCCACCGCCACGCTTAGCATTTAACATTCCTTCAATTCACATCATTATCTGATGTGATTTGAAGTAAGCTGATATTCATTTCTATGGGAAATGAAATATCAGCAAATCGGCAGTTCAAGTTCATGTGCTGATATCTAGAAAAAAAAGTAATTTCACTAAAAAATCATATTAATATCATTCAACAAAGATTTTTCAAACACTAGGAAAAACACAAATGTTGACAATGACAGTACATGCTATCCCCCACGCCATAAGACATAAGAGGTTATGTAAAGTGTGGGGAGAATATGGAATAATATGTAAAATATGGAAAGTGTGGGGAAATGGGGTTTTTGGTGACTAACAAAGAACACTGATGTCAAATTACAAAAATATCCTAGCTGAATCTAATCTAAACAACTGATGTTGGACCTCCTAAAACATACTCATGTTCGGCCATCTAAAACCTACTACTATTGTATGCTGGATGTTGAACGTGATTCACGAAGGAAATGGTAGATCCATGGTACCTTAATTACACACTCGCATCAATTGTGCACCGTATATTAATTAACCTCCTGACATGGAAACTCAGTTAATGGAAGCATACATTTTGTATCCTAGGCTGAATCTGTTATCATTACTCCATGTAGAAATGGCTGGCCATTATTCTGCTGGAATATCATGATAAAAATGTTAGAAATAGCCACATGCAAATATATGTATTCATTTTGTTCGTATAATTAAACCTGGTTTTGGCTTACCGTCCATTATTGCGTATCCTGTCTTCTTCCGATCTTTCCCTACTCCCAAGTAGCCTTGTTCTTCATTCAATACAGTTTATGGAAAATTATTTTCAGGATACTGGGAAGAAGTTGCTAGTAAGCTTCAGAAGTTCAGTTCATACATCTGTCTAAAAAATTGTCTTCATTGGGGCTTCTTATACATAAATACCAAGGTTTTGGGAATTTGGAGGATAGAATAGAAACAACAGTGTTTTTCCTGAAAAAGAGGTAGGTTAGGTTTGGACTGGGGAAGGATTGTGGTGATAACTCAGCCAGCATTGTTGCATATGTGATATCAAAGATATTCAATGGATGACATTGGTTTGGATACACTGTTTATACATTTAACATTATCCTTCATTACCAATTACCCCACTCAAAGCAACACATTTCGCATTACTTCACTTACGAACTGAAAAGCGTGCATTTGCGCTGGAATACAATGGTCATATCACCTTAATGACTTTCAGAAACATGCATTTACAATTTTTTCTTGAAATGCCACCTCAACTTAAATGCAAATCTTCTTCTGCAGGTGCAATTGTAAAAACCTCACACAGCTCCAGCCTTGCCTCTTTTCAGAAGAGAACATAAATTAGCTTCCAATAAAAATAATCACATTCATGAACAACTCGATCTGAAAATTGAGGAAGCTAAAGGAATGCCTAACTTATCCCAACCTCATTTTAGCTTTGCCTCTGTAAAAATGTGCAAAACGTCACCTGTAAACACTCAAAACTGCAATAATGAACCCTTAAATCACATCTCACACAGTACAGGTGAGAGTGGTCACATTTTAATCACATCAATCAACTTTGCATTGGAAAGGCATATCAAGAATTCAAATATTAACTAATAAGTACATATTTCCCTGTAAATTTATTTTAAGGTCTGATATTTTTTTTTTGGCAATTACACCAGTATTTTTAGTGGCTACTAATAATTGGTACCACAACAGCTACAGTGATGTAATCCTGCACAACCACTTTCATGTTCAGAATATGGCACAACACTACAAAACAATTATATGTTTTAAAGTAGCTCTATGTGAGTGGTTAGATGACTTTGATAGAGAGAACCATCTGAATATGGATACCATCTTTATTTTTTAAATTCAGTAAACAGTATAATTACTGGTTTGGCCACACAAAAGCAGCAGTAGAGCAATTTGTTCCATGCATTAAGTGTTTGGAAACTCCCTCTTACCCTACTACCACTACTGCCCAGCCATGATACAATGGGCAAGCAATTACCAAATTGTCCACAAGTTGGTGAATGGTACAGTATGGCATGATTACATATAGCACACAGAAACAATTTGATAACTGACAGGGGGCCAACGCACATGCTAACATTAACCACCAGATTGCATCAATGACATGCTGACCAAGTTGACATTGTGGGTATAAGGCCTTAATTCGCATAAATTGTTTGAGGTGCGTTCTCAATATCAACCGCGCCATGGATAAATTAATTATGGGTATGGTGCCTTTCGTTTCCAAGCCACCAGGACGCTAGCAGAATAAGAAAAAATATTCAAGCTTCAATGAATGACTAATGTGCTTTACAACCAACGGGGAAACTAATCGTGAGAAAAACGCCATAATTGTGCTAAAATGAAAGCACCATATTTAGTATATTTATTGGTATAGTCCAAAACTAGAGTATAATTCAGCAGTATTCCGGAATAAAAAAGCGCTTCTGGTATATGACGTCACTTGGCGTAGGTTTTGTCTAGTTTCAACTAACTATACTAGAACAGCCAACTTTGGAGTACCTGTTGTCTCTAGTTATCGTACTTTGTCCCTCCCCTCAGTCATTTTCACAAAACAACGCCTGTGTGTCCTAGTATATATTGCGTCATTCTTGATGCTGACGAAAGCATATCAGGTGCGAGCAAAATAATGATGATATATTTGAAATTGACAATTCACTTAGTTAAGTCAGCATTTGGTGCATTCGATATAAGAACCATTTGTTGTTTGATAGTGGGTGGATAATAATATTGCAAACATGATTGTGTGGTATGAAGTTATCATAAGCTCAGAGAGTTGGAAGCTGTTGTAAAGGAAAATCCTTGAATCGTTTTGCCATCGCGTTTCCTGGTATAAAAAAAAATTCGCCGTGAATCTGGCAATAGATACCCATACGAACTTTCCAAGCTTCACTTTAGGGAGCGAAATAATTAAACTGATTTCCAATACACTTCAAAACAATTCGACAACCATTATATATATTTTCCACCCAGCTCCTTGTCGCTGATGCGTCCTTTTGAATAGCATTGATGTTGCGATGATCGGCGCCTTTGTAATCGGTAATCCGTTCCGTCAGCACTAATAACAATCTGCTTTTGAAGGATGCTTTTGTGACGTCAGAAAGATTCATAGTTTTAATTGGAGCAAGCATAATGAATAGCACAAAAAAACTTCGGTCATTTATGTTCTGTAATCTTGCTTAAATGTATGTAATAGAAAAGAAGCTGCCAGTACTCTGTGGCCGTGACGGCACTTCTGGTTTGCTGTGTTGCTTCTTGCCTTCCAAGAAAAAAATTCTGAACATACCAACTGCGTTGCTTCTGGAACCGTCTAATTTTCGTGTGCAAATTTTGTCCTGAGATGGATACCAATATTATGACTGTGATTGTGATATCATGCCTGGTTCTTCCATCGATCGTGTCCTCCGCTTGGAACACAAATGAATACATGAGACGTGAACACTCGCTGATCAGGCCATTTCACGGTATGTACCCACCTAGGGATGTTTTAGCCATGTTTCGGTGCTGTCCGTGAACTTAGGAACAGCCACATGAGATGCTCCAGCGGACAGCTCTGGTAGCAAACAATTATGCTAACTAAGTTATTGTTATATAGAATATTTATATTGCTATACCTGCATGATAGCTTATCAAAAACAAGTCACAGATGAACATGTGACTATGAAAATGTGCTTCATGATGTCAATTCATTATGTCAGTGCCTTCTGTCAGAAATAAGCTATGGAGCAGCAATAAGCCCCAATTATAACTCCCTAACTTCATGTCATGGAGTGGGGACGAGTAGCCTAGGGGTGAGTTTCTCGTCTCACAATTGAAAGGTTGTGGGGTCGAGTCTCACCTGTTGCTACTCTTTGCCTGCTACTAATCAGCGTGAGACATTGGTGATGCTATATGACTCAAGAATCAATGTGTCATAAAAAACTAATAACCAACCAACCATCATGCCATGGCATAAATTCATGTAGTTGTGCATTCATCTGGAACTTGTCTGATACATGAATATGTATGCATACAATATGACAGAACACTGATAACTTTGCAGTTTAAAGTTATTTCTTATTTCTTTTTATTTCTTCCATCAATGCAATGTATGAATGTGCTGAACATGATGCAACCACTCATTTTGACATTGCAGTGAAAGGTAAGTTTGATTCTTTTGAATTTCTTGTTATGTGATGTTTCTGAACCTGATTAAGATGATGCAGCCACTTATCTTCTCTACAAATGATTACTTTTCAGTTGGAAAAGAAATGCATGGTCAATGTTTATTCTACAAATATAGCCAATCATGTATAATTATTCATACCGGGAGTGTCACATGTGATAAAAATTAGCACCCAATTCAATACTTTTTCACATTCAAAACATGTCTCCCTTGATCCCATATTCATCTCAGACACTGAACATTTGCAACCATATGAGTGGATCTTTCATCAATCAAGGCTGAAGTTGCTTGTGATGCTGTTAGCATTAATTGTACACCTTTCAATGTTTGGTAAATATTCATATGAAGGTAAATGTTGATTTTTGTGATAAAAAGTACTATGCTTTTTGACTTAAGTAAGACAATTCATCCACTTATTTTATCTGCAAAGGTTACTTTTCAGTTAATGCAATTGATGACATCATAGGCACATCCTAATGGGATAGTCCCAGCTGTGGCTCATCTGTTTCTTCATGTCAAATTAATGAAGAAACTATGTTTTTGGTGTCTAAGAGTATTAAATTGAGTTCATGAAGTGTTTAATTTCTTCTTTTATCATGTCTGTGACACATCAGGTATGGATATTTATATGAGATGAGCTATATTTGTTGAGTGAAGATATTGATGGTGAATTTATTTGCAAACTGAAAAGTAATAATTTGGAGAGAAAGTAAGTGGTCTTACTCACATCAAGAAGCATCATATAAATAAATGACATAAATCAGCATTTACCTTGATATGAATGCTTGCTATGATTTGATGGAATACAGGAAGAAGGGTTCATTTTTGACAATTCTGGTTCTTGTTGCATTAGAATAGGTTATATTATATTATGCTATCCATGCTATGTGTATTTTGCTGTATTTATCATAGTCTAGGTTAGGTTAGGTCATTTTTTAAATGACAGATATATGCATGGGTAATTTTAGAATTCTTGAAATTTAAACTTGAACCAGAAAAGTTGGCAGACCTTTCACATGCAGCCATGCATATCAGTGTAAGGATGGCTTTGCTGTGTATTGGTTGCACTCCAGTACCTCACAAAATGATTAAGCTTGTCAAGTCCAACACATATTCTTGTTCTTCTTGCTCTGTTAACATGAGACCCCCATGTTAGCAGAGCAAGAATTTGGAGCTGAAGAAAAAATGGAGTCAAGGATCATGTCTGGACCTATGGGGGTCTTGACTTCCAAAAAGATGATTTCCAAAGGATGAACAAGAGAAGTATCAATTTTTTATTTGATTTTTTTATTTACCAAAAACTAGCTAAGAAAACAGCCTTCTATATGCTCCACTGTCCATGACCCAATACAAGCATCAGAACCACTGCATGCACTTGAATGCACTTGTGCTATTCTGGTATGCTTAGCATGCACAAGTGGCATACCAGAGAGTAAAATAAGGGGCAATTTCCTTGAGAGGTGGCGAACAACAAAATAATCATGTCTGGGCTTGACAAAGATGTATCAGGGACTGAAGAAAGCATGCTGAGACCAAAAACTTTGCACATTGGCCCCCAAAATCATACAGGGTCAATACAAATTCAGCTTAGCTTATGACAGATGAATCAATGGCCCTAAAACAGCAGTCCCAGTTTGGAAATCTGGACGCAAGATGGCATTCAAGGCATCCAAAATGGATCAGGTCCTAAAAATAGAAGCATGCCAGGGACTGAAAGAAAAATCATGCATGGGACCCAAAAATTGTATCAGAACACAAGCAGGTTAGGTCTGGATCCAAGAGATCACTAAGGCCACAAATCAAGCCAACAGCACCCAAAAATTGTCAGCCCTGAAAAAAAATTGTTGCTATGGGTCAGAAATGATTGTGCCAGATTCCAATACCCACTTCCAAGTCAAACAATCATGCTGTGGTTCAATAATATCACACTGAGGGCCTCAAAAGTCAATTTGGTTCTCCAAAGATCATGGCAAGTTGATGTGCCCTTAAGCCCAAATAACCAACCAAAGATCATGGCAGGACCTGCAAAAGCGACCAGGGTTCTGAAATTCCTTGGTGAGGTCCCAAACAATCCGGTTGGGCCCAAGAAAACCACACCAGTGTCTAAAAAACCAACCCAGGTTCCACAAAAATTAGGATGGGTTCCAGCAAAACTCACAATGAGTTCTGCCATATGTCTTTCTATGTAAGTACTCTTTGTCTCTGTGCAATATTCCCAGTGGAGTCACACATAGGCAATGTACAGTTTTGCATAACTTCATTACTTTTATATTTTACACTACTATTTATTATTTCTTGTATTCTAATTACCATGCTTCTAGTTGAGCTACATTGTTCTTATCATTTAAGGTCACTTGAAAGTAACCTGCTGCAGCAGTTTTCATTTTCAGTGACATCAAGTTCACTACATTGCATGTCTAGATGCCCCACTTCCAGACCAAAACCAATAGTTGAAAGATATCTACGATTTGTCAGCCACTTTTTACATCCTCCAAGTCTGTCTTGATATTGTTAGATGCACTTATAATATTAGTATTATATTTATATATTAGTATTATATATATTATATTGTATACTAGTCATTCATACCAGTTTGATATGAACAAATTTATCATACTATTCCCTAGCCATACCTCAATGTTGTTAACAAAAGTTGGAAAGATAAATTAACCTTGAGTGGAGCCCTGTGACACTATTCAAGACATTCTTCCATGGAAATTTACAGCAATTTAACACCCTACCCTTTGTTTTCTTCTCCTTCACTATGCTTCAATCCAGCCTATAATATTATTCATAGGTCTGATGCTACTCCAGTTGATGTATTAGATGATTGTGCATAACTTGATCAAATGTTTTGCTACGGTCACTACATCTGTCCGATTTTCATTGTCAACTTTCCTAGTTACATCCTCCATGAACTCCATGAATTGGTTAGTTAAACAAGATCTCTCAGATCAAAATCCATGTTGAATGTCCCATGAATGGTTATGCATATCAATATGGGTCTGAATATCCTTCTTGATAAATTTTTTATAACACTGCAAGCTAGTAAAGTTTAAGTCAATTCAAGCTAATTAAAATCAGCTCTAGCCTTTTGTCATTTCTGCTTTTATTGTTCTCTCTAAATCCATTTGCACTCTAGCAAAAAAATGATATGTGCATCCAATATTACACAATAGCCTTTCCTTGAGAAGCAGAAAATAGAGGTAAAAAATGTAGTATGCTCGGTGTATATTTTGGTACAGCCCTTCCACAATCATGCCACCCTCCCCCCCACAAAAAAAAAGGTAATGCCCCTTTTGGGTGATTTCAGGAAGGGTTGTACCTGAATATAAGCCAAGCATACAGTAATTATGTTGACCATTTTCTTCATATTTGGTAAAGGCCATCATGTAATATCAATGTATTGGGTTCTGGTTCAAATGCATGTATGTAAGTGGATTAACTCTGTGTTGTAGTGCTGCATCATGTGTTGCACAAATTTGCTATTTTAGACATCAAGGCAAACCAGCTTGCATAGGTGCACGATGTCGACCACACAGGTGTGCCAGTGAAAGGCTGATGTGCATGGGATGAACAAATACATAAGGAATGGAAGAAAGACCACCATTCATCAACCACATGACGTCATGAAGTTCTGTCCATGGCATTATCATCAATGGACTCCCAGCAACTACCACAAGTACAATTATGAATATATGTGCAAGCTCACTAATAGAAATCATTTTTTATAGGCAGTGGCTCTTCGCTCAACAACTGGGAGCTGGCTGGCTCAGCATTCGCGACAGACAGTCTCATTCGGTTAACTCCAGATGTCCGCAGTGTCCAGGGTGGCATCTGGAACAAATATGTAAGTCAGTCCTTTGTTGGATGTAGCCTCTTAGGTTTCATTTTTCGTTTGAGGCTTTTGAATCAGTTCCAAATGCTCACCAATCTGTTTTTCATTTTGACATTTTAAGGTATGATTGTCACCTCCATTTATTGCATTTGCTCAGGAATGATGCTATTTTGTATTGATCGTATAATCACAAGGTTAGGTTCTGGCACATGGTGATAGCCTGCTCCCGAGTATGAATGTTCAGAACTAATCGAGGGGGCGCTAAATGACCGAACTGAGTCGACGCGCCCTAAAACTCAAATAACCAACCAACTAATCAAGGGCGTCAATTTAACGAGTGGATTCGATATCAGGCAATATAGTGATATAGTCAATTGAATGTTAATGATCTTGTTTTCTCACAGCCATGCTTCTCGAAAAACTGGGAAATGGAGGTGCATTTCAAGGTGCATGGAAAGGCTACGGATCTATTCGGAGATGGATTTGCGATATGGTAAGTTGAGCCATTGGCATTCTATTGTGTGGTGTGGAAATATGTGATAGTTCATGGTTCATGTGTTGGGATGGACCATGCATTGAACTTCTGGTTCTCAAACACATTTCCACTGAAGTAGATCATTGTTGAATGCACATATGCTGAAATACCGGACTCTAAGTCCACAATTGGGTTCCTCCACACGACATGGAAGACAAATGCAAAATATCAGTAGTACGCTGAATTGCAGATATATATATATATATATATATATATATATATATATATACGTATCCTATTTCTGAAGCTCCTGCTCTTCTGCACATTTCGGAATTAGTTGTATGCCATTGCGGAGTGCCAAAGGAGTGCAGTCCTGGTCGGTCCACGAGCTCCTTGCCACAGTATGGTCCTGTACCTGGACGTTGCATAGTCGTTGACCGAAGTGGTCAACGCTCGTCCAGCTCCACTAATGGTGCCTCACATGGGTGTTTTCTGCTTATCTGCTTATTCCACTGACCAATTGCATCATACATATGCATGATCTAGTAGGTGCATGAAGGTTATGCTAATTTCTCAATATTTCATGTGTAATGCGATTTGGCACTATGCACAACCATAATGCACATAGATTGTAAGCTGACATGTTGACGTTACTTGTACTGTAGCCATATATTTTTTATGTTAGCTGTGTTTTCCGTGTTCTGGACCATGTGCCCCCCCCATGACCAACTGACCTATGCACCCCTTGACCACCAGGTATGTGCGTGACCGTGTGGCCTAGTGACCACCGGGTATGTCCGTGACCGTGTACACTCCGTGACCACCAGGTATGTCCGTGACCGGAAGGCTTGTCCGGGTGGTACTGACTGCTCAGTGTTCGGCAACGCCGACTACTTTGTCGGCCTCGGGATCATCTTGGACACCTACAACAACTACAATGGTGTCCACAATGTGAGTGTCTGGCGCCATATGACCAATGCAGTCGGTGCGACCTAAAGTCCAAAGAACTAACTAACTGTGTAAGTGCAACATTTGTCATGCTCCTGTTCGTGGTCTGTGTCACCTGCATACGTATTTTATATTCACGGTGTGCAAGATCGTGATGGAGCGAAGTCTTGTCAGGACGAAAGTAATGTTAGGCGAGATTTGAAGGCATTGGGTCTAGTCAAATTAGCTTCATTATTTGCGTTATCTTTTTCCACATTTTGTTTCGATTACATCGTTAAGAGCATTGTGAAGGCTCCATTCGGATACGTGTTTTTATGTACATCTCTGATCATTTATGTTGATGAATTTGGTTGCACGTTTTGAATACTTAAATTGAATCTATGCAGGCACAAAATTAAAGTGATTGTTTAGTGATTGTAATTAAATTATACATGATAATTCTGCATTAGCTGGTCCTGATTGATATATAAATAAAAAAAGACAAATGGAATATTTCCAGCATAACTGAGATCACGAATTCAAGGTTCCATGGTGGCTCCTGAAACGTTTTCTAGGAAAGGAGAAGTACCGAATTCCTTTATAAAATTGTTCATTTTGTTTTGTTTTTTTGAAGTTCTACCTTTGTGTTTCTGGTGTGGTTTTTGTGATCTTTGGAATTTAAATCGTCGCAACATATTGAACTTGGATTTGTCCGGGAGGCTAGGAGTATAAGATAGTGTGTTTTCCTTCGCCTTTTCACTTTGCTCAGTTGGTAGGGGTTGAACTGTTGATCGTAAGATGGTGGGTTTGAATCCCACAACCGGGGGGATTACCAAGTCCCCCCATAGCCAGCTGGCGTGAGAGGCTGTCGACGATATGTATGTAGCCCTACAGTAGGATGCGTTGTAAAAGGACCGAAGTAAAGTAAAGTAAAAAGACCGCCGCCGCCGCCGCCGCCACCGCCATTCAAAGGGACCAATCGAGCCCCATCACTTCCGGGACCGCAGTAGAGTGGATACGTACAGTTCTTTTTGCCGTTAGGTGTGATATGCTAAATGAGTACAGCAGGATGTCAAAATTTGACATGAAATCATGCCATTGAAATATCGTTTACTTCCTTCTAACTAAATTTTCTGCCAATAGCGTATCTATATAGCCGCTTTTCGATTATTCTGAGAGACACCTAATAGAGGGATATCTATATTAACGATCCCGATTACAATTCCATACTACCAGCAAATTATATTGTGTAACTGACCATATCATGGGTATGGTCTACGGCAGCCTGACGGTTCTACACCTTGCATCAACTGAAATTGTGGTACAAAACGTTTGTTTTGCCATTCATAATGGTGATCATAAGCATAATACTTGTGCACGAGATAGTGTCAGAAAAGAGCATGGAAACTTCCCAAACACCATCAAGAAGCACGGTATCGTACTTCTTTGGGAATGGGGTCTGTTCGGTGACAGGCAATGGCATCCCATTTCACGAATAATTTATCACTACCTGGGCAGGTGTGGTGACAAAAAGTTGGCATTGGCACGGCCGGGAGGGTCCGCTGCGCCACCGTAAGCGCAGCAGGTGTCACAAAATAGTGGGCATTGTCACCACGGCCGGTGGTGGGAAGTGGGGGAGGGGTCCCTGCGCCGTCCGTGAGCGCAGCAGGTGTGATGATTCAGCGGCGCATCGCCAGGTGTTTATCCTGTGTGTTGCCGATTGTGGCTGGCCCACCCCTGCGGTACAGGTCTCACTGCAACGTCAGCCCATCGCTGAATGTTGGAGCCGAAATCGAAGCCCTCATTTGTGCCAAGGTAATGAATGGCCTCCTGCATATAAAATTAGGGCATGGCACTGATATCGGTGTAGATTTTCACTTATCTACCACTCACCCGGAACCCACCGCACATGCCGCATTTGTGGATATGTCCGTGAATGCAGTTTCCTAAGTACCTGGCGCAATCTTGTATTCGTAGTGCAACAGCGTGAAGTGTTCGGGGTGAAAGGGTCTGCTTCTGAGTTAACCTACCTGAATGGTGCGATCACTTAAAGTGTTTACATCGAGTGTGAGAGGCACTTGGTTTATGCTATCCGTGGAGAGAGATGACAGTAGCTTGCTATTGCTTCCGACCGCGGCGTGGGAGCTGACCGACGTGTGTCCTCAGTGTTGGGCTCACAGATACGATCTGCTCTTGAGCATATTATGTGGCCTGTTGGCAGGTCCGACATCACGGCACCGTTCTGTGTCATCGGAGCGGTCAACATTTGCGGTCAGGGTACCTGGATGGGCACATGGTATACGCGAATGCTACGGTGGAGAACTCTGCCATTCGTGCTCCAATATCTTTTTCCGAAGGATACCTTAATCTTCAAGCCTCTGATATGCATACAGGTTGTGTTTTTCTTAGTAACATGCGGACAGGAAGTTGACCGAAGAATATCATATCAACATTACACGACCTTAAATGTTGCATACAGCAGAGTGCCAGAAGTGCGAAATATAGAAGATAATTGTGAAGACATGGCTTGCAGTGCAATTTGCACCCACATCAGTATTCACATTTGTATGAGTGGATCCCGACATTGTAGGAAAAGACTGACAGCATTTTGCACAGTAGGCGGACCCAATCCTGCCGATATACGGCGCCATCCTTAAACCCTATGCTACTTAGCATTTCAGCATCATATGTAAGTTATGGCGCCGTTAGGAACGCTGAACAAGAGAATGTAAGAAACAGGTTAAGCTTCCTTGCGAATAGCACAGGATCGGGGAACGATTCCGAGATGGGAAACTCGTGGATAGACCACGTCTGCGTCCTCTTCGCAACTCGTACCAACATACCGGTACTGCATCTAGTTTCTGCGGAAGTACAACAACTGAAAATATGTGAAGCCTATTTCGACAATAGTTCACAGCCTGACGCGTCATTCATATTCGGAAGAGGGGCCCGATTGCGGAAATATTGTCCTTAACTTGGGCAAATGTGCATTAAAAAATATTCCGCCCCAGTCTAAATCAGCTATAATCTTGCAGAGATTGGGTCATCTGCTGAACATGGTATGTTCATCTGAAACTTAATTGCATCATTACGTCAAATTGTCAAATTCGCATAAATTCCACGTTGCATCACATTTATTTTTGTCTTCGCACTCCTAGTTCTTGTCTCGTCCTCCATTTTTCCTTCCACTCCGTTCACGCCCCGCACAATAGCTCAGCGTGGCACCCTCCATTGGAATTTACCCTGTAGCGGTCAGGCTTGGGTAGTTAGGATTAGTTTTTTTTTACACAGGAGTATACTCACTCGAGCATCTCGCTCGCTCATAATAACCCAAACAGTTCGATAATCTCACCACTCAAATGGCCACTGCCCAATGTGAGAGTAACTGGAGCCATTCGGTGTTTCCACGATGCACCCTGCAGGTTTGCTGTATAGCGGAGCCGCTCTGTCACGCGACTACTCGCCGGGAGTCGGAAGTGTGCGCGGTCAGCGAGCCTCGAACCCCCGACCCTCCGGTCACGAGTCGCTATGTTGACGTCTGCACCACTGACCACCAATGCGGCGGCTCGGTGCGGGAACAATAGCAACTGACCGGGCTGTCTGACCGACAGCACGAGCATCCGTACATCTCGGCCATGGTGAACAATGGCACGCTGCACTACGACCACGACAGGGACGGCACCCACACCCAGATGGCCGGCTGCACGGCCAAGTTCCGCGGCCGAGAACACGACACGCACGTCAAGATCAAGTACTTCGAGGACACAATTACAGGTGGGCGATGTGCTGCGCGCGGATGGGATGTGACACAGCAGCTGATGTGACGGGACCGGTCCTGTATAGCAGCTGATGTGACGGAGCGGGTCCTGTATGGCAGCTGATGTGATGGAGCGGACTCTGTATGGCAGCTGATGTGACGGAGCAGGTCCTGTATGGCAGCTAATGTGACGGAGCAGGTCCTGTATGGCAGATGATGTGATGGAGCAGGTCATGTATGGCAGTTGATGTGACGGAGCAGCCCTGTATGGCAGCTGATGTGACGGAGCAGGTCCTGTATGGCAGCTAATGTGACGGAGCAGGTCCTGTATGGCAGATGATGTGATGGAGCAGGTCATGTATGGCAGTTGATGTGACGGAGCAGCCCTGTATGGCAGCTGATGTGGCGGAGCAGCCATGTATAGTAGCTGATGTGACGGAGCAGGTGCTGTATGGTAGCTGATGTGACGGAGCAGGTCCTGTATGGCAGCTGATGTGATGGAGCAGGTCCTGCATGGCAGCTGATGTGATGGAGCAGCCCTGTATGGCAGCTGGTGTGACGGAGCAGGTCCTGTATGGCAGCTGATGTGATGGAGCAGGTCCTGCATGGCAGCTGATGTGATGGAGCGGACTCTGTATGGCAGCTGATGTGATGGAGCAGGTCCTGCATGGCAGCTGATGTGATGGAGCAGGTCCTGTATGGGAGCTGGTGTGACGGAGCAGGTCCTGTATGGCAGCTGATGTGATGGAGCAGCCCTGTATGGTAGCTGGTGTGACGGAGCAGGTCCTGTATGGCAGCTGATGTGATGGAGCAGGTCCTGCATGGCAGCTGATGTGATGGAGCAGGTCCTGTATGGCAGCTGGTGTGACGGAGCAGGTCCTGCATGGCAGCTGATGTGATGGAGCAGGTCCTGTATGGCAGCTGGTGTGACGGAGCAGGTCCTGTATGGCAGCTGATGTGATGGAGCAGGTCCTGTATGGGAGCTGGTGTGATGGAGCAGGTCCTGTATGGGAGCTGGTGTGACGGAGCAGGTCCTGTATGGCAGCTGATGTGATGGAGCAGGTCCTGCATGGCAGCTGATGTGATGTATGGCAGTTCGGTCCCGGTCAGTTATGTAGTCGCGCTGCACCCTCTGAGGCGTGGGTGATGCACGCAACATAAGTGTGGTGGTGTGACATGGTATGACCCCGCTTGAGGAGGCGTGTGATACCTGACTCGGTACCGGGGAATCGATTGCAGCGCGTTGTTTGCAACGAAGGGTCGCGAACAGAGTTCGTTAAGTAGTTGACGACGGCCCACCGTCACACTGCTCTGAGCAGAGGGTCACTTAGTCTTCATCAGGCACTCGGGCACGCAGGTCCTGACATTCTTTGTCCGTTGTCATTTTCGGACAACAAAGTAATTTTTTTGGAAGCAACACTTTCGACGAAGTCTGCAGTTAGTTGTTTTGGCTTGAGGGCACAATATTTGCAGCCAAGGTTCCGCGTTACGTGCCAGATTTCCTATACACTATTACAAGCTTCTGAACCCCAGACGGATCCAACACCACTGCATTCATCATTGATCCTCGGTGCAAATGCCTGGGCGCAATACAGCGATAGCAGTGGAGCTGTGCTGTATACCAAACAACCATAACTGGTGCTAGCGTCACTGCTCGGGGAGACGGAGACAGTGGCGACATCTGTTGCTGGTGGCGACGTCCGACCTTGGCAGTGGCGTGACGTCGGTGACAGCGAGGGCGGCGGGAGAGGGGAGTGAGACGTTGGTGTCGACGAGCGCTACCTGCTGTTTCAGTGTACACGGACGTGGAGAACCGGCGCGCCTGGAGCCAGTGCCTGACGGCGCCCGGCGTCACCCTGCCCACCGGCTACTTCTTCGGCATCACGGCCGCCACGGGCGACCTCAGCGACGTGCACGAGGTGTTCAGCGTGCGCCTATACGACCTGGACGCGCCCGAGTCGGAGCCCAGCACCGAGGACCGCTCCAAGCTGGTGCCGTCCGCCTCCTTCTTCGAGGCTCCGCGGGGTGAGGCTGAAGCGCACCGGGCGTTGGTCGTACGGCTGGGTGGTCAGTCTTCATAGTGGTAGATGATAGAGGATGCCGGGTGATTTGGATACGGTGGACTGATGTACATTGCAAGAAGGGTTGGTGAGCTCTGGAGTTCTTATCTGGAGTTCGGTGAAGGGCGGCTCATACTGGCATTGGTGAACCCAAGTTTGTCCACATTGGTGGACCTGGGCGGCGGGTGACAGTCAAGCGACTAACTGGTTACAGCCTGCTGCATGAGACCTTTATTGAGAACAGTCGGCGAGAAAATATTAGCACTTTGAAAGTATTCATTCAAACTACCCTAAGGCTACCCATGCCTATTCGCGCTATCCCGGCGTGGGTGGGCTATCTGCTCCTCACTGAAATCAGTGGTAAATTATTCGTGAGGTGTGGCAGAATATACCACTTCCTGATCTGACATCCATTTCAAAGAATTATCGACATCGTGCTTCTTAGTGGGTGTTTGTAAAGCATTCGTGCATCATTTCTGACAGTGTCTCGTTTATATGCACCATGGTCATCATTACGGATTATGTTATACGAACATCTCGGAGCATAACTCCTGGCACTGGAATTGCCTGTGACGTGGTCTGTGATGCGTTTCCAGTTTATTTTATAGACATTTGTATCCTTGCTGTTGATATAGGCATCCGTAAGTCGGCATCTCAAAACAAAAGAAAAAGGTGCACATGTAAATATGTCATTGCATCGTAATTGAGTTTCAAGGGCGTAAAAGGTATGTTCAATAATATCGTTTCATCGGCTAATTTTGAATTTTGACATCATTACGTGTTCCACATCGCACGCCTATCGAAAGACAATTATTTTAGCAATCTGTGGCAGAGTGCGTCAGCTTCAAGGCCGTTTAGCGTGGGCTGTCCCTGGTGTCTCCTTAAGCTGTGCAGAAGGTCGGTCTTGTCACGTCCAACTTCCGTCAAACGACCGCTCTGAGGTACCCAATCTCCTCTGCCTACTCAGCACCGGTGTCTTTCCCTCGTGGTGTCTCAACAGTTGTGTGTGTAAGCTTCTGCCCACTCACGTCGACGTGTGCCACGCCATGGCGCTGACCCCAGTATCCCCTGCCTAGACCACGTGGACGACCCGAAGCCGTCGTTGATGTCTGGCTTCAAAAAGCTGATCCTGGTGCTGGTGGGCGTGATCGTCGTGTGCGGCGCAGTCTTCATCGGCGGCATCCTGTACGTCAAGCAGAACGAGGAGTCACGGAAGCGGCTGTATTGACGCGCCGCGCGGCCGACGACTGAGGTGGTGCCGCCGTGCTGTCACCGCTGGCGTCACGTGTCGCAGCCGCTGGTGTGGGTGACGGCTCGCGTGATCGGCTGTCGAAGGGCCCGGTCGTGGCCAGTGCTTCGCGGCAGCCACGAGCCTTCGATGCACACTCGGGCAGTTTGCGTCGGGACGTTATCGTGGTGCGTGTGTCTCGAAGTCTCGAACCTGCTTGAAGTCAGTCGGGCTGCACTCTCTCGCCACTTGCCTGCAGTGCTGTCAATGCTGTGATGCTGGCTCGCAATCAGCCCTCTGCTCTCGGGTCGGTCGGTCTCCGATCAGGGCGGCTGCCGTCGGCAGCGAGCCATGGCGGCGGTACCGCCACAGCACCCGGGTCTGGCTTGCCGACGCCGTACTCTTGGAGAGTGCGGGGTGGGTGGGTGTATGTGTGTGTTCGGCAGGGTGCACTGGACTTCAGTCTGCCGGGCCTCCACAGCGAGTGAGCGTGACCAGCAGAACTGTCGGGGTGGCGTCTGGGTGGCGCCACCAGACCCGTCGGCCCGGTGTCGAGCTGTCGGCTGCAGTGCTGCCGATGTCGGGCACGTGACGGTGGTCAGCCACGCGTCGTCACGGCGAATGGAAGTGAACGTGTACGCAGTGAGGCCGGCGCCGGGTGCGCGTCGGCCCATTGCGACTGGTCTCTGCCGCTGGTGTGTCAAGAGCAGCTGTCGTGTGCTGTCTGCACAACGGAATGTCGTGCAAGCAGCGCGAACGGAAGGAGGAACTGAACGGGGCTGGCGGGGTGCTGAACTGGTGGAGAGGTTCACCTTGGCACGTCCAGGGAGATGGTCTGCTACGGTAGTGACTGACGTGCTGGTCAGTTGCGAGTCATAGCACAACGAGAGAGCCCCGAGTTCTCCACCGCTAAATCGTCTGTTTTATATGCTGGCCATGGGAGTGGTTGCCATATGGATATGGACTGACCGTTGCTGATACTGGTGCGTAGTAAGAAGTTGGTCTGAGGTGACTGTTGGCGAGTCGACGCGTCAGTACTGACGGTGATATTGACTTTTCACGCGCGGACTCGATGCGCGCCAAATCTGTGGCGATGCTGCTGGTGTCCGGGTCCATTGACTGTGGACAATATCCCCGGTGGACCATATTGGTTTGATCAGGCATTGTTGCGCGTGTATTAGCCATCGCAACAGGAAAAAACTGGGATGAACGCCACCTGCCGTTTGTTTGGAATAAAAGACAACGGACAGTCGACTTGTTCAGGACGTTGAAACAGGTAGTCATCGGATGGCTTGGAGGTAGTATTGGTACGTGAAAAAGTTGTGTTGTGTAGTAAGAAAAGGGACGACATTTCGTGACAGTTCGGACAGTGGGAAGCGGCTGGTGTGCTTCACTTCGTAATATTCTCAGCCTGTTAGCTGCTGAATCGTACAATGAAGGACAAACTCGTCTGCCTTATCACCCCCACGCCTGGGAAGATCACCTGAATTCCACTTGTGATGTATCGCCCCCGGGAAGATCACTCGGGTCCCACCTGTGATGTATCGCTCCCTGGGAAGATCACCCGAGTTCCACCCGTGATGTATCGTCCGCCTACCCGGAAGATCGCCCAATTCCCACCCGTGATGTATCGTCCGCCTACCCGGAAGATCGCCCAATTCCCACCCGTGATGTATTGTCACTGGGAAGATCACCCAAATTCCACCAGTTGCACTAGTAATCTGCAGGTGCACCAGTCGCCAGATGTGTTCATGCGGGGACAATGCAGCCACCTCGGGGGACGCTACGGGTCATGTATTTCTCCGCAAACCGATTGCGACGTTCCACAAGCGCACAAGCCAGGGAACAGATACCACAGTTACCGTAGCGCAACACAATCCTCAAATAAAACGGAACACATAATTAAATAATCATGCCACAGGCTCCCACAGCAGAACATGACTAGACACTTGTACCTTGATGGAATGCCGTTCGACATTCCAAGAGACATACGCAGATGACTATCGGCGATGGAGATGATATCAACCGCAACGGCGAATACGACATTGCCGTGGATCGAATGTAATAGCTTGATTTAATAAATACATAAATAAGTGAATAAATAGCACAAAACCTGAAAGCATAGACAAACCGTGCCACATCAATACTCCTCCAATCCCAAATAAATATAAAATAAATACATATATCACATCAATGTGTTACATTTATACAATGTAGCATACACTTAGCACTTCGGCAGAACTTCCCCAAAATTATTTGGGGGCGAGAGGGCGAATGCATAGAAGCAATTCGAGTAACCAAGTCGATTTTGGTGGCCCATTCCATGTTGTAAGCTGAAATTATCTGGGGGATAGATTTAAGTCCTCCCCTCCAAAGAATGTGACGTCCTTCATGGCCACGTGTAATAGGGAAGGTGAAATATTTCAAACTGGGTGAACCAAACAACTTCTACACACAACTTAAAAAACACGATGTTCAAGATACGTCGATAATCTTGCATTCATCCACGAGTAGAGAAGAATCTCGCATTGATTACTTGACTAGCGCTCACGGCCTGTAACGAAATACACTTGAGATCAGTACGGTTCGCTGCCTGTCTTCCGATTGAACTTGTTCACAGTCTGCCCTCCGGTTCACCGTTCCTGAAACATTGATCTGAGATGGTCACATGCCAGCTTGACCCTGCTGAGACCTGCCAGCCACAGAACGAGCCTCATCCCACACCCACCTCCGATGCGCAAGAGCGTTAGCCGTATCACGTACACGTCCAGCGGGGAACTCGCCAACTATGTGCTGACCCTGTCCCCGTATGAGTATACTTGGTTATCCCAGCACCTCATCACACATCCGGTTATCCCCATCCGCAGCCAGCCCGCCTGGTCGCTCCGTCCGCTTCCGACACCCCGGGCCGTCCCGTTCTTCAGCCTTGTCGGTCCGTCGGTTCGCGCTGCCTGTCAGTCTGCGACAGCTCCGACCGTTTTAACCTTCAGCCGATCTGTCGGTCAGTCGGCCTGCGGCCCGTTCGGCTGGACATAGCGTCTACAGCTCGCCGAAGCCGGTCGACATGCGCACGCCGCCGGGCGGGTCCGGGTCGCCCATGGTGCCGTCGCCGCGCGCGAAGTTGAGCTCGTGCTGGATCCAGCGGCGGCGCGGCACCCGCGGCGTGGCGGTCGGGTCGCTGGTGCGGCCCACGTCCACCTCGCCGGCCGGTCTGGCCGTCCAGGCGTTGCCGACTCGCACGGTCGGGGTGAGACGCGGCGGCGAGCGGATGACAACCGCCGCCGTTGGCGACTCGTCTGAGGGCTCGGACGGCTCCACCTTGATCGTCTTTCGGTCAAGCTGGATCTGTGCCTGCAGCTGCTGCTGCTTGGTCTGTCTCTCAGCCGCGCTTCGGCGCAGCAGCTCCTGAATCTGCTTGCCCTCTTCCAGCTTGGCGCGCAGGATTGACTTCATCTGCTCCATGGCCGGCTCAGGGTTCCTGACGAACGATCTGGCCTTCTTGGCGATGCTGTCGTCGAACTTGTGCGCGTTGGCGGCGATCTTGCGACGGATCGTGTCTCGCATGCGCTTCACGTCGATGAACATCTCGGTGAGGTTGACCTCGGGCTCCAGAAGGCGCGCACTGGCCGCGTCCAAGTCGCCGTCGTCCTCCGACCCCCACGGGCCGCGCGCCGCCTGGTCGACATCGGCATCGTCGGCGTCCCGAGGCTCCACTTTGATGAAGACGGCCTCCCCGTCGCACCTGCCGGCCGTTTCCTGCTCGGTCGCCTCGGGGTCGGGCTCGGCGGCGGCCGCGTGGGGCAGCACGGCCGTGACGGTGCTGAACTCGGTGTCGTCGTCGGTGCTGTCCGACTCCTCCGCGCCGACACGGTACGGTGGGTCGTCCCCGTCGTCGCCGTCATTGGCGCCGGCCCCGGCGGCGTCGTCGGTGGCGTCCATCTCGATCTTCACCGTTATCTCCTCGTCCAGGTCGTCGAAGTTCTCGTCCGGCGTGGTGGCTCGATTTCCGCCGGTCACCACGCCTTCGTCCTGCGGCGTGGCTTCCACGGGCGCGTCTGCCTCGTACGCGGCGCCTGCCGGAGCCGGCGCCCGGCTCTCCGCGGGATGGTGGATCTCGATGTGGCTCATCAGCGCCATCTGGGTGCCGCAGCCGACGCCGCAGTCGATGCAGTGGAACGCCTTCTTGCCGACGTGCGTGCGCATGTGCCGCTTCCGCTCGTCGTTGCGCGGGAATCCCCAGCCGCAGACGTCGCACCGGTACGGTCTCTCGCCCGTGTGTATGCGCACGTGTACGCGGTGCTTGTGCCAGTGGCGGAACGTCTTAAGACAGTACTGGCAAGTGTAGGGCCGCACGCCGCTGTGGTTGCGCTTGTGCACATACAGACTCTTGGCGTGCACGAACGACTTGTCGCACTGATCGCATTTAAAGGTGCTGTTCTTCTCCATGTGCGTCTCGAGGTGCTGCACCAGCGCCTGGCCGTCGGGTAGCCGGCGGTGACAGACGCCGCACAGGCGCGACATCAGGTGCTGGCGACAGTGTGCCACCAGCGAGTACCGGTGCTTGAAGCGGCGCTTGCACATGCGGCACCGGTGCTCGACGGCGTCGGCCGGCTCCACCGGTTCCAGCACCTCCACGTCCATCGTGTCGACCGGCTCGGTGGCGGGCGGCGGCGGCGGAGGTCGCGGCCGGATCCGCGCCGCGCCGATCCGCTTCGGCGCGCCGGCGACCGGCTGCGTCACGATCACCATGCTCTTGCCGGCGTTCTGCTGCAGGATCGGCTGCAGCCGCAGGAACGCCGTCTGGCTGAGGACGATCTGGCGGGCGTTGGCGGGCGGCGCCGGGCCGGCCGGCGTCGCCGCCGCCGCCGAGTGGCCGGCCATGTGTTGCAGCAGCGAGTCCAGGTCCTCGAACTTCACCGAGCACACGGCGCACGACAGCGCCGACGCGGACGACATGGCCTGCAGCGCACGACGGTGTCAGAAGGCAAACAATGAATCGGATAAGGAGAGAACGTGATTTGAAACATATGCGGTGTGAGAGAGCACACAACAGCCAGATGGAGGTGACTGGATGTGAAAAGTACGCAAATATGACCAAAGCTTTGCTTTAAACGTTGCAAACCCCTGGACTGACATCCGACAGTGCAGTCGTGAATATCCACGAATATCGCCAACTTGCATTGCGAAAGTGCACTGAGATCGGTCCAATGCCAAAGACTTGCATCATGAAAATCCACTACGATATTCAAACGTGTAGTTCATTCCGTCATGCGGCATATACTGTACTACCATGATTCGTGAAGATAATTTCGAGTCCGGCGATTGTGCCGCAGTGCACTCCGACCGAACAGGACCACGACTCACTGCATCCGGCCATCGGCAGGTAACCACTTGGCGCACATCAGATGACTATCTGACGCATCGCTTGACGTCTGAAATTGTGGAATGTTGGGCAACTGGGAGGGTACAGCTAGGACGGCCTGCCGATAGCTGGGCCCGGCCGCCGATGGTGGTTGATGGGTGGTGTTGGCCGCCCACCCGGTTTATAACCAACAATGCGACAATTATTTGATGACGAAATTCAAACCTGGTAAGACCTTCGCGAATACCCAAAGAGTGTCCAGGTGAAAGCCCATGTGCTAAATACATATAAATTTCCTCTCAGCGTCGAATTCATCAGTGCCGTACTCTGACCTCCGTGACATCCGTGCCATACTCTGACCTCAATGACCTCCGTGTCATAATCTTGCCTCTATGATGCTCCTGCCGTTCTCTGTCCTCCGTGACGTCTATGCCGCTCTCTAACCTCCGCGACACCCATATCATGGTCCGGCCTTGGGCCAGAATATGGTGTAGGTGTCGATTCAGGACCAGGACGATCTAATTCGTTGAGTAGTTGCAGTGGATTCACATGGCCTCCCATCATCCAGAATGGCACCTCGTCCCAGTTAATTGTCTAGGGTTTGAAGGTAATCATCGGCAAAAGTAAGATGTACGAACCTAATCCCGGAAAATGTATGTTGTTAATTGTTGTAGCGAGTTTATGTGACAGTTTCTCTATCAAAATGCATCTCTCTGCCAATTGTGACCTCAGCTTTTTCAACGCTTTAACTTGACCTTGGTCGTAGCACCGAAGTATCATCAAGGATGGTCATGATTCAGGCTGCTGGTTCAGAAGCCTGTGTTGCATTTGTTTCGAAGATTACGGAAGGAATGCATTCCTACTGTTTAAAGTGATTGGATTGTATTTTATATTTACTTGCATCGTGCAATCTTTTGGTTCTCCTTTTTTCGGCTACCGATGTCACTCACCTGTTTTCATGGCTACCATGGCGATCCATCGTGGTTTGTGCTTTATATCCGCATGAGGGTGACTTTTTCCATTTTAGTTTCAGAGTTTTGATTTACGGGCACCAATCGAAATGTTCGTCCTTCATGCTTAGTCCACATATACTATTTTTGCCCCGAAAGCAGAATTTTCGTTGCTCGCCCACCCGCCGTAAAATCGTCAGTTTGCAAGATTTTCACTTTTCGCACCATCACTTCCATCGACGTGGGCGTTCGTTCATAACCACTTATCCAATACGTCAATTAACTTGTGCTCCAGAGGTTTACCACTTTTGGTGTACATTACCCTCGTCGTTTTGCCACAGTGCTCGGCTCGGCTATGGTGGTGGTTATTGGTTTTGCGACTCGTCGACAGTTGAGTCATGTAGCGTCGCCAATTTCTCACGCCGATTGGTCGCGGGTGAAGAGCGACAGGTAACACTCGAACCCACAATCTTTCGATTGTGAGACGGGCAACTAACCCCAAGACTACTCGTCCTCTTCCTCGGGTATATGCAGCTGCTACTTAATCGGTAGTTCATAAGTTGGTTAATAGGTGGGAGCATCGTCGTCCCGCAGTGGACAGATCATTCGCGATTGATACAGAGTTTACGGAGGCGCGAGGGCGAGTTACTGATGCAGGTATATATTTTGATGTGGTGGATGAATGAATTCGCTGTCAATGGTGATGACTTGTGGGAAGCGTAGAGATAATGCAGCAGAAAGTAATAGCTATCTATAATTATCCACGCACCAATTTGCTGGTAGGTACTGTATACTGTGAGTGAAGCAGTCCAATTTCTCACCGTTAATTAACAGTTTATTGTAATCCATCCATTGATATTGATGGTATTCTCCTCTCTCCCTCTCCCGTCCACTCTCACCTTCACCCTCTCTCCTTCCCTTTCTCCCACCATCCCCATCGTCCTTTCATATCGACATATCAAGCATCGGTGTTACGAAGAATCGGTGGCGTACAGAAGGGAGGGGCGAAGGGTACAGTTGTCTCCCTGGGAGGTTGTGGGGCCAAGATCCTCGCCGTAGTTTTGAAAAATTGTTCCGGGGCCCCTAAGAATCGCACTGTGTGCCACAGAAACTCGCACAGGAGCCCCTGAAAACACATTAGGTGCTCCAAAAGTCGAGCAGAGACCATGATAATAACACTGGGCCCCTGAATATCGCGCTGAGACCCGCAAAAAGGCGCGCTTTTATCATTGCCCAAAACACACCAGTCACGACCATAGTTGCGAAATTATTTGTAAAGCGTGGACGCAAGTTTGCTGCAATCTCAAGTTTCACTTCTACTCTCAAAATTAATCCTCATTCTAACAATGTGAAGAACATGTTGCAGTCATGATGTGAGCTGTTTCATTCAATAACACGCTTTACAAGCACACAAATAAGTATCCAAAAGGACACCTTCCGTAGTGGAAGTACAAGACGACCCCTGAGGATGGTCGCTCTGTTTTTACTCCTTTTATGGTCTTCTAATATCAGTGGACCCATTGAGCGGTATTGACCAATGACGTCGAGGTGCCCTTAGGCCCAAATATCTAAACAGCTCACTAACTCCGCTGATTTATGCGTGACTGTCACTGATGCTGTGTGTGTGGACCATGATTGGACCTGATGTATTCCGGCCAGGACCGGGCCAAAAGACCACAGTCTGGAGCTGGGAGGATCGGCAGACACACATGTGTTGCCTGGACTTGTCAACACCGTGATCAAAGTAGCACGCCACAGATCAGGCGGAGATCAGCGCCAGCTTGCGGAGTAGCCGCCAAGCAGGGCTCCAACGCCACAACAACACGGAACTAACTGAGCTCGTGATCCGATCCAACTGACATACACGACCCGGACAGGCCAGTGCAGGACCAAGCCCTTTGACAGAACTCACCAATGTCGGGAGCCTACCTAATCTTCGACTGAACGACCTCGACCACCACGCAGGCGTCCCGGTATTCATCTGGCAGGTCCTGCAGCAACTATTTGCCAAGGTCCGTGAGACGATTTTCCCTGGCAGTTGATTGTTTTGAAGAAATTAAGATACTGAGGTCGCCACCTTACCTTCCTCAGATTGTAAAGGAGTGCACCCACAACAGGTCGCTGTATGTTTTACGAATCCGAATAAACTCGTTATTGGCCGAATCACGTTGAAAAATAATTTGTATGAGAACTCAGTGATGAAAACTGGAGTTAAACTAATATAAAACTCTGAAAATGTGTCTGTTTCAAAGCTGAACCGAGCTAACGAATAACCTTCAGTTGTTTTTCAGTGAGTCTTTACCACCAGTACCGTTTTGATAATATATATATACAAGCATATTGACAGTTCATCGCCTATATCAGGCGGTGAACTGTGTTTGCGCATATCGTGATATCATCATCTGTATGTGTTGCGTATATAGTAACGTCAGTTTTGATTGATGGTTGTAAAGTGAAAGCGTCGCGAAATGTGATAAACGTTTTGCTTCCCTCCTTATTCCATCGCTAATAATATATATGTATTTTCGCCGACATCTTGAGTAAAACTGATACAGACTGACGAATAATCCGAAATATCGAAGCTAAAAAGAAAAGCTAAACAATGCAGGCCTAGCTGTGGCTATGATAAGCGCCGTTTAAAAAGAAAACCTGCTTCCCACACACACACACGCACACACACACACACAGACACACACACACACACACACACACACACACACACACACACACACACACAATATATATATATATATATATATATATATATATATATATATATATATATATATATATATATATATATATATGTATATATATATGTGTGTCTGTGTGTGTGTGTGTGTGTGTGTGTGTGTGTGTGTATAGATGAGTGTCAGTGGATGCGTGGTTGTGTGCGTATGTATGTGTGTTTATTTAGTTATGCATTCATTCATATATTCCTTCCTTCGGAAATTCCTTCCTTCAGAGCCGAATATTTAGCAGTTCTGCATGTGCCTATACTAACACAGTACATCCCATTGAGACATCAGGAACATTGCTGAAAGAAATATTGCAATAATCGCAACTTGATCTTTGCTTGTTGAAAGACACAACACCATGTTTTTGCTGGGCAATCCGCATCGGCCGAGAATGGCCACAAAGGCAGCGTCACCCCTGCCCTCACCAGCACCCCTGGACCCGGCTGCCTGACGCCGCCCGTGAACGGTCGATGGAGCAGCTGCCGGTACGCGGCGGGCCGGTTGGTCGTGCGCGGGTCCTTCCCGGTCGCTGAAGCGATCAATACACGCAATGCAACGGGCCCAAAAAGCAACAGTCCGGCGGTCGCCGACAAGTGCCCGTCCACACACCAAACACCAACGGATCGGACACACCAACAGCCCGCTGTGAGGCTGCACGTGCAGCACGAGTCGGGTGTATCTCTGCCACTTACCGGTCAGCTACGGCGAGCCGAGTGTAACCGCCGCCGCTGCCGCCGACGCGACGCGTCGTGCTGCTGCTCCCAGCGATCAATGCGCCGTTCTGCCTGGCGAGGGTTGTCCCGGCCAGCCGTCAGATGGCAGTGGCGTCTGATGCCAGCAGAGCGTGGCACGTTGTCGGGTGCCACTGCCTCGGACCCTGGGGACCGCGTGCTATGCTGGTGGTGCTTTCAGCGACTGTCCAGGTTGGATTTGACATCGCCGACTGGCAGTCACCTGTACACCACCAGTTGCACAAAGTGCCCGATGTATTTTTTTCAGCATTAATAATCTCATTATTTGTCCGCGATTTCTTTATTCTCGTTAGAAAACGTCATATTTTGGTGGATCCATTGACTTCAGTCCGATTTCGAATTAATTTTGCATTCCTTTCGATTTTTAGCCGCTGCGTTCATCTTCCGTACGGTAGGCAGGGGCGCGGCCAGGATTTTCTAAAGGGGTGGTTTGACCCAAACGAAAGCGATCTCAATGTCATTGAGATCGCTTTCGGCGAGCGAAGCACGCGAAAGAGATATTTTTACTTCTTCTAGCGTATCGTTTAACCAGAGGGAGACCCAGGCCCTTGGCCCCCTTGGCTGCACCTCTGACAGCAAGCATGCCGCAGGATGTGGGTGTGGGGACGAGAAGTCTATGGATAAGTTGCTCGTTTCGCAATCGAAAGGTTGTGGGTTCGAGTCTCACCTGTCGCTACACTTCGCCCGCGACCAATTGGCGTGAGAGATTGGCGACGCTGCATGACTCAACGGGCGATGTGTCGTAAAACCAATAACCAACCAACCAACCAGGATATGGGTGTAACACCACCAATACAACTATGTATGGCGTATAGCAACGCCATACAGGCAACTACATTTAGTGAATGATACTATTCAAGAAATGTTCTTCCGATGCTTAATGCAGTCATTGGGGAGAAAGGAGGAAGAGGGAAAGACAAATTAGCGTGCACTAGACAATTCCTCAGATTTGGTAAGGCAAACAACTCCATGCATCCACGATAAACACCGAGGGAACTCATCTGGATCGTATCTGTCGCTGGAAGGATAATACCATTGGACGGATAACACTCCTGGAGGCGTAAATGCTAAGAACATACCCGTCCTCACAAACTTAGTGTGACAATGCCGCCATGTCTGCCACGCGAGATTTACCAGGTGAGGGTATGTACCTGTAGGCCAATATACAGAGTAGTTACCGCACAAAGTAGCTGGATACGTCGAACGCGTTCCAACTGCCAACTCACGCGGGCGCATAAACGTATAATCTGCACTAAGTTATGAAGTCATCCCGATTACATGTACCGTCTAAGTATTATATCTAAGCAAGCAATATATATATATATATATATATATATATATATATATATATATATATAAATATAATAAACGGTGTGGTGGGATACTTTTGACGGCGGCTCAAGCCAATCCCCCAGTTGTGTACCTAGGATTTTTGGTAGGGGAGGGGCAAACGGATTTGTAGAGTGCCCAGCCTATTCTTATTTTTGGTCAAAAGTCACCGGATTTTGACCACTATTTTTCAAAGTGGCCCCTTTTTGCTTTCTTAAATGAAACAATTCGTGACCAACTTAATTTTCTTGTGGAGCGGCTTGATGTACCACAATCGTTTCTGAATAACCGGATTTCAACCTTAACTCCCTCACCCCACTGGGTTTTTCTTTCTGCATCCCTTGATAAGTCACTCCTCACTGCTAAAATTGCACCTGCATAAATTACTTTTTTCTTCTGTGCGTGTATGGGTGGGTTCCCGGCGCCAGGTTTCTGGACTTGATGCGATTTCCGAGGAACTCTTCTGAATGTTTAAGGTCTGAATATCCCGGCCTTATTGTTCGAACGCCCGACGTCATTCTTTTGTGTCCCTCCGCGATTTCTCGAACTTCGGTATGTCTTTTTTTAGCCGTGCGCATTTTTTAAAGGCATGTTTGGGGCTCCAGAGCGAATTTGTTCGCTCGGACATTTATTTTTTACAATCCCTCCTTATGTTGCATGGCTCTGGCTTGATCTATTTCGAGTCCCGATGCGTTTTTTGTGGCTACACCGCGCTTATTTGGGGTCCTTGACGCCAATTTTCTGGATCCCGACCGGAGTTTTGTATGCATCGTACCAACATTTTGGCATTACCCAGGGGAGTTTTAGGTCCCGAGCGCCGTCCCTGGCGCGAGTTTTCTTGGACCTGTTGTATTTATTGTCAGCTTCTGCGTGCGTGAATTTTGGGAGCCCTGATGCGAATTTTTGTGGGTACAGCGCGATTTTTTTGGACACCCTCGCACGATTCTTCACAGCCCATTCATCTCAGGAGGGAGGAGAATCTTCCTCTTTGATGACCGACAGCGGCTGCTGAACGAGTATCTTTTGAGCCGATGAACCCTTTCAGCGTAGAAAGGTCCTTATGATAATTTTATTTTGGGACGTTCTTAATTTCAAGTGATTCGATGAAGTCTCGGTGTGTTCTTTTTAGAGGGAGGGGAAATAGTTGTATTTGTAAAGCCTCCTGTGCGATAGTTTTGGGACCGTGCTATTTTTCTGGCGCCTGGTGCGATTTTTTTCGTACCCCGACACGCTTCTTTTTCAATTGCCTTTGTTGATTCTGAAAAGTGCCGACATTAGACTACTCTTGTCGGAGAGCACCGAGGGATATTTGCAGTGCGGGAAAAGAAGTAATTTCCCACACCGCCTCTCACGCCGGCTACTCCGTGTTAGTGGCAGTTAGTAGTAATTAGTAGCATGCGGAGAGGGAGGAGGGCTGTGTGTATGTGTTCATGCGGTGGTTTCTAATCCGGCTCATCTGCGTCCGATCGTACCTCTGGGTAACTGGGCAAACTGAGTTTTAAGTCATAATAATGAAAATCACGTCAGCTCAGCTGCATCGAACGGCCCCAACACGAGCCTGCGTTTCTTGCTGTAACCAAACGACCCTTAGTTGCCGGCTCCTGTGTTGGACAGGCATGAGTGAGTGAACGTTTGAGTGAGTGAGCCCCGTGCGAGTTACAAAATAGGATCCAGTGTCATCGAGGCGTTTATACGACTCCAGTCACGGATCTGAGCCTAGTGAGTCGAGCGGTCCTCTCGCCTGTTACCGTGCGCGACTTAAACGGTGTCGAGTCATCTGCCGCTGTCTTCAGTCGCGTTTGGCCCTTCTAGTCAACATGGCGTTTCTGCGACCTCTCATCCTCACAGTGACCTGCTCCGGCTACTCGTGTTGCTAGCTGTGGTGTAGGTTGTGGTGCGGGTTGACAAGTTTGCCGTTCGCCCGCCTTGGTTCTGGGATCAAGGTTGCAGGGGTCCGCGTGCGACTGACCTTGTCCGAGGTCAGTCGCACGGACGGGTCGGGGTCTCACCTTCTCCGGCCAGCCAACGAGAGGTCGTCGCGTCCAACACCGCCAATTGAACCCGGTGCGGCAGGCCCGCACCCAGGCCCCACTGCCGGGGGGGGGGCAAGGGCAACGCTGAATCGGAGGCCAGGAGACAGGAGCGACCCAGGACTTCTCGTTGGCCACATCAACATCCATAGTTTCAAGCACAAGATGCTCGAGGTCTTCGACGAGCTCGTACTGGGGCCTATCGGAGTACGGTGCCTTTATCTATAACTGACTGAGAAGGATACACTTTTTTCGGGTGTTTGCTTCCATCGCTGAGCTCCTGGCCCGTTTCGGTCGATGATCCTGCTCAACCCCAGCGTGTTCCTGTAGTGAGAGACGGCACCCGTGACCTGATGCCATGCCACCGGCAGACTCCATAGCACAGCACGGTCACGCCTCCGGCTCCTGCAGCGAGTTCAGCCTCGGGTTGCGCTCTGCGAATGAAAACTTCAGTAAACTACATCCTAGAATAGTTACCCATCGAGACAATTAGGCAAAGGCAGGACATAATAAGAGATGAACCACAAAAACCAAAGCTACAGTGGGTGGAAGAGGTTGACAGTTGAAGAGCATGGCAGTTGAACTGCATCTTGAAACAATCATTTCAACACTATATGACCCTTTCAACTAAGTAGATGGTGAAAAAAAATGACAAACATTATATAAAAGTGTGAATCATTATAAGGGGTCACAGGTTTTATTTTCAATTTGTCATTTAGAGGCACAGGAACCCATCTTTTGTTAGCACCACGGGTGACAAGAGACATGAAATAAGCACTCGAATGCATATGCGCCCTCAAGGCGCACGCATGCCTAATGACACTGGGTGCTGCTTTATTTATTTTACTTATGCGCTAAAATACCTCAAATATACAATGTTTTTATAAGCAGCAAGATAGAGTAACCGGAATCAGCTTTTTTTTCTTTTCAGGGGACCGCCCGGATAAGATTAGCTTACCCAAACAGGAAGGGCCAACATCCCCTGACATGTCGCACACAATTTATATTGACACACTTTAACCACCGGATCCAGAGGAGAGGCGAGCGCGGGTCACACTGGGGCATGTGTTCTTACCGCTAAACGTATTGTTCAGCCAAAGTCCTTTATAGGAAGTCCATCGCTTTCATAGGAAAAGGCCCCTTGAGACGAATCCCTTCAGTATGCTCGAGTTCACCCCTTCTACCACTCAATTTTTTATTTGCGTCAAGGGCACCCATCCGGGGAATTGGGTTCCCTTCAATGATCATTTTCGGATCCCCTTTCATTGGGAATATTCAATTATATCTCCTTCCTCTAATGCTTCCACCCGGAGGAAAACCCCTTGATGGCTTGAGTGAAGTCTGTCACAATATTTTCGCAACAAGGCAGAGATACTAGCACTCTGAGAGATATTGTCACCCTTTGGTGAACTACGAGTGCACCTGCATGGGTATCTCCAACCAGGGGTGGGTCTAGGAATCCTTATGGGAGCCATCACTTGTCTGGATGGGCGCCACTTCTCCGGAGGGACGTCAATGAGTGAAACATATTTTAATTTGGTGCGGAACGAAGTGCACTCGAGTGTCTCTTGAGAAACGCCTGTTCTATACTAATAGCGCCTTCGACTGAAAATTCAAGCGTGGGTAGGACTAAGAGAGGTGGGTTAGGAAGTGGGGTGGGATGGGGGGTATATTCGAGCACCTGACGCCTGTTTCCAGTCAGAATGGCACCGCATCTAATAGTGTGGGGAGGGGTGCTCATGCACAATGTGCTCCACTCTTGGTTCCGCCTCTGTTACCGACGCTGCGGGCGACAGGGAGGGGAGAGTAGTATTCTTGAAATGTAGCGTTTCGTCCATGGGGTTGCGTGAAGGGAATCGATTCTTCCTTCTTTCAAGCTCTTGATCCGCAGTTGTTCCTGGAGGTGTATTCTTTTGATAGACACAAAAGTGGCACGGATAGCGGAATACGGGATAAATCGAAAGCTTATTTTCTAGTGATGTTACTTGATTATTACTAGCGATAATGCGCCCAACTGAATCCGACATATCTAATAACTCATGTACATTTCACCTGTCACCCAGTGGCGTTTTCAAGGGCATGGGTCATGCATTTGGCCCATTCGAGGCCCAAGGGGACCGTTGACCACATTGTGTTTTAGAATAGACCGTGCAAGGCCGGGCTGACGTGCAGGGCCCCTGGGCCAACGAGAAGGGCCCCTGAGTCAACGATAGGGCTCCAAGCTTATGGAGGTGGTCCCAGGCCGATGAAGAGCCCCCAAGTCGACGAAGATTTCACACGGGGAGACACTGTGGTCACCGGTCCGGGTTAACGTGAAGGACCAACGGAGGGTCCCTCGGATTGTTGGAAGGACTCCGGGCTGACGGCGAGGACCGACCAGTGAAGAAGACTCCTGAGCCAACGAACAGAGCCCTTGAGCAGACGGAGGTGGTCACGGAGCTGACGGAGAGGATCCCTGGAGGTCGGAGAAGGCCCAAGCAATATGAAGGGTCCCTGGGCCCAGGGGCGCGCAAAACTTTCCTAAGAAGGCGCGTATATTTCTGAAGGGCACCTGGTAGACTGGATCCTCATGAGTTCAATGGATCTCTTGACTACCCAGGAGCCCTCTCTGTTGTCTCAGGACCTTCTTTACTCGGTAGGGCTTTCTCCGTTAGGTCGGAGACCCTTTCAATGAACCGAGGCCCCTTCGTCAGTCTAAAGTTTTTCATATATGCTTGGGTTTCTCTGTCGCCCAGGTGACCTTCATGGAAGCTCGGGCCCACTCCAGTGGCCCCGAGTCCTCTCTCTCTCTTGTTGGGAGTCCCTCTTTACTGGCCGGTAGACTTTCTTCTAGGCTGTGAGCCCTTTCAGCGACATTTAGCTATCCCAATCAGTCCAGGGTTCTTGATATCGGCTTGGATGCCTCCGTCGGCCAAAATGTATTTCATGTCTGTTCGGGGCTCTCTCCAATGGGCCGCGATCTCTTTCAATAACTAGGGCTCACTCTATAGGACGAGAGATCCTCTACGTCGGCTCAGGATGCCCTTCCTTCACCTCAGTGTGACAACATATTCTTCCGGATGCGGACTGTGACGGTGACCCCGTTGTCGTGGGTGGGGTAGGGAGGAGTGGGAGCACTGGTCTGGAGAGATGCCAATTGTTTGGAAGGGCGCCACTATGGAAGTACCCTGGACGGGCATCTTTTCCTTCCAAGGGGGCGCCAATTTCATTCGAATTCAGCCTCTAGCTGAAATGTCCGTGGAGAGGCGTGGGTGTGCTCGAGCCTTCCCAGATGGGCGCCTTTTCCTGTCCCAAGGTATGCCATCTTCCATGGGGGTATGCGCCCCCAAGCCCCCTATGCCCCCTACATCTTCATTGTCATCAATCATTGCCTACCTTGGATCCTCAACTCTTCGTGCGCTGGTTCGTGGTAATACCACAAGCTCTAACCATAATATTATCACTAGCTCACAGTGTTTATCTTCATTTCTCTTCTCTAGATTTCTCTTACTTTCCGCTGACAATGCCACTCCTGTATCCACCAATAAAAAACCTCAGTGGCAGGAGAGTTAGTAAAGGAAAAGCATACGTTAAGGACGAGGAAACATCGGGGTGCCAAAAATATTCCATGCTCCAATACGTCAGAACTACAAAAAGATATGTCCTTGATCGCTGCTGTATTTTATCAGTACCAATTACAGTCCATCAAAACGCTGAGCATTTTCGCCTGCTGCAACAGAAATCGCGTCAGCTGGCAGAACAAACAGCGGTCAGCAGGAACCATCGAATGCGATCCGAATTGGTAGTGTGCTACGATGACTATCTACCTTGATTGCCGTTGATACCGTTGCGTCGTCGGTGGCTCGGACCAGGCCCCTGTCATCCCCATGCCTTCCTGCGTGTCGGCTCGAATGGTACAATTGACGTCATCTGGGGTACACTTTTGGGCCGTTTTAATGGTTTCATGCATGTTAAAATGGAAATATTTTCAATTCAACTCACTTTATAAATCCTATAATATCACGTCTGTGCTTTTGGAATCGTGTGGAGGTATTATTTTATCATTCTCAGTTAGGCTGCGAATTAGGCGACGACCATCACGAATGCAGCGTTTTAGGGGCACTCATTTTCTAAAATTCTTAGATGGCGCAGTTGAGTCATAAATAGCGCAGTTGTTTACATAGCTCTCTCGTAGGTTTGTTTTGTGCTTGGTTTTATGTCTGTCGCACCTTGTGCTCGATGTACGTGCGTTTTAGTTTTAGTTGTATTGTATAGTGTTCTGTTGTGGTGTGTCTTTATCATCTGGAAGAAAGATATGGAAAAAATAGATTGCCACCCAGCATGCTTATGTTTCCAAGAGATGAAAATGCATATTAGACCTGGTTGACAGTGAAAAGGATCTGATGGAGTTCATCCAACCAGCCCATCCATTTGTTCCAACTATCAGATCTGTATGGTATGGAGTGTTGCATCATGCTTGTCTGGAATGCTAACTACATTTTGGAGCATCTTATACATCAAGACACAAAAGATCAGTGTGACTATGAGCCACAAGGGCCCTTCTTGGTTGCACTCTGAACACTCAACCAGTTGCCCACCAAATCTGTCGATCAGCCCTCCCTGGAATACTGAAAAGCAAGCCCTCTATTCTTCTAATAATTACCTATGGTGTTTTTATAGATGTTCAATGTGCTGCTACTGACGCATCTGGTTCCAATGTTCTATTACCCTGTTGGTGAAGAAAGACTGTCTTAACCTTGTCCTGCTGTGGTTAACTTTAATTTTGAATTGATGACCTTCAAGTGCATCATTTCTGTTAGATTCAAATATTTACCTAATATATCCATCCTCCTGACCATGAACAAATTTAAAGACCTCAATCAGTGCTCCTCTCAACTGTTTATATCTAAGTGAACAATTTCTTCAATCTTTCCTCATATGCCAGGTTGCTTATGTTATTAACCATTTTTGTAGCCGTATTTTTTACTCTCTAAAAGCGAACAATCTTTTTCATAACTAGGAGCCAAAGCTTGGACACAGTATTCCAAATGTGACCTGACATGCACAGTAAAGCTTCCTGATGACTTCCTCACTTATGTATGATACATTCCTATATATTGCCCCAAGCATTCTCAATGCCTTCTTCCTGGATTCTTTCGTCTGTTCTGATGCCCCTAATCTTGTGTTCAGAATAACACCAAAGTCCTTCTGCTGAGTCACCGATAGAACTTGGCCACCGCCATCAAATATGGAGCCTTCATATGCTGCTTACCTTATTTTCATATCTTATCTTTGTATAGCTAAATAGAGAACCAGTTTAATTAGTTTGATGTCACTTCTATTCACATGAATTTTAGCACGACCATCATCAGCAAACTGGGACTGGAGCAGGACGGCCTCGTCGTCATTGCCGGCTTCGTCGCCTACAAAATGAGGCGTAAATACATCGCTTGGCTGTCCGACGTCTGAAGCACCGGAGGCGCTCCTGGCCGTTGTGTCCAGCTCTTGGTCAATCACCATCGGTCGCGGCGGGCGCTGCATGCCACATATGTGGTAGATGTCGATGCCAAACCAGTTCAATTCTGATGTCTGCTTCATCATGGACTCAACCTGCACAGGCGACACCAGCATCGTGAGACCCGGGGTGGGCGTCATTAGTGGCCGGCAGCCGAAGCTAGGAGTGTGGCTAGTTGTGTGAGACGGAGGCTGACTCGAGTTAGGCTGCATGTGCGCATTGGCTGGTTGCGCAAGAACTCTGCTCGGCAGAGCGCAGGGGCAGGCATCTAGGCAGGTCCGCCATCATGTCACCAGGCAGCGATAGGATGTCTACCCTCACACTACCGGCCATGTGTCACCGTCTCTGCTGTATGCCGTGTCGTGTCGCTCGGTTCTGCCCTTTGTAACCGTGTTTGTTGTTGCCATCGTGACCAGGGGTGGACTGGCGGCGCCTCCGGTGTTCCCGTTCTGGCGGCATTTTGCATTGGTTTCATGCCGCCCGATCCTGCCGTTTTGTTGGCGTGTTTTGCTGCTGCCACTGTGACCACTGATGGGTTGGCGGCGCTCCCCGTGTCGGCCCGCCCTGGCGGCACTTGACTCTGCCGTCGTATCGCCAGGTCCCACTGTCCTGCTGGCGTGTATTGCTGCTGCCGCTGTGACCAGGGGCAGACAAGCTGCGCCCGTCCTCGCGGCACTTGACACTGCTACCGGCTCTGGTACTGCTATGAAACAGGTGTGGCATATGGCATTTCGTTGTTGCTCATGAGGCCTATGATCATGGGTTTGAAAGAACGATATGCAAAGTCTCTGCTCCACGAACTTCGATTGTGATCCTTCATTCATGCTCTGAGTCGGAAACAGCACATAAGCCGACTAGGTCGACTACGCGGACGTGTAGGAGTGTTTTGATTCATCCAGATCTAGTTCTGAACGCATGGTTAGGGAATGCCGCCAATACATGCCTGACCGCTTTTAGCACCCCATGTCTGACCGCTTTCCAGTCCATCCGCCGAATGTAAGCTCCGAAGTAGAGTGAAATTTTAGATACTTTTGGGATGGGTCAACCCCCGCTTACGACTGGCGTGAGCCCACCTCCCCAATCCCTAGGCCTTCCTGTTACCTCCAGGCATTGCTCTTCCAAATCGTTTTCTGGAAGTTCCACCCATGTTGCTGAGCTGGTACGGAGGTTCACAGATGCCCCCATAAAAGGAATGTCTGCCTCTCACGTGCTCCCTTGGTCCTGTCGATCTTAAAAAAGAAACGATTGTCCCCTTCCTTGCCTCCTATATCAGGGGCACTGCCGCATATAGAGGGGTTGAAAGGCCTTTCGGTCAATTAATTTTGGCCTGCAGCACCATAAGCCCAATGCTAAATTTGATGTACATTAAGGGACTCGACCCCCCCCTCCCCACCTTATTCCATCATGGCGACGACCACACTTCAGATACGTCCTTACTGCATTTCGCCGCGGTAAGATGCTAATTCTCTGCCATATTTGACCTGTCTTACCTCGCTTCGTACGTTCTTCCGGGTATAATATGTGTATAAAAGGTATTGGAGATCCCTTCCGGGACTATGAAGCTCTAAGTTTTGCACCTACACCTATGAAATCCTCATTTTATCCCCCGTACTATGCATACGCTGCGTATATTCGACAGCGTGTTAGCGGCTTGGCCCGTATTAAGTGGTACCCCTGATGACGTCATATAAGGACCTGCGCAAAAAGCTGCGCAGTAGGGATGACGCCACCTCGTATATATCGCCTTGGCTCGGTCATCGTTTTGTGCGTACAGGAGTTCTGTGAGTTGCCGGGTTAATCAACGTTGGATTTTGTTTTGTTTTGTGTGCTAAATGAGTAATATTTAAGTGATTTCGCGACCACGGTTGGTTTACAGTTTAGAAGTGTGAGTTTTCATTCATTACGCAGAACGCAAAATGAGGGGTTTAGTGTGGGTTCTTTGATGCCCTTGGGTAAATTGAAAGTTAATCTATGCATGTCCAATATAATCTTGATTCCCACATTCGGAGCTTCAGCCATATTCTATCCATGCATCAGCTTGATTGTTGTCACGTCACATTCTTAGCATGGAAGAGGAGGGTTTCTGAACACTTGGGCAGCATGAAACAAATAGCTCTACTGCTGCTTCTGTATGACTGCACCAGTAGTTGTACTGTGTCTACCTGACGCAAAACAATGAGCAAGCTATCCATATTCAAACACTTCCTTTCAATGAAAATCCTCTAACCACTTGCAATGAGCAATTTCAAAACAGATAATGGGGGAAAAGTTAGGGGTAAGTTGCCATCTCAGTCAAAAGATTGTGGGTTCTAGCCTCACCTGTTGCTACTCTTTGCCCATAGCCAATCAGTGTGAGATCAATGTGTCATAAAAAAGCCAAAACAATTATTTTGTGGTGGTGTGCTTTATTGTGAACATGAAAATTTTGTGCAGGATTAACTCACTTGCTATTGTACAAGCTATTAGTAGCCACTAAAAATGCTGCTGTACTTGCAAAAAAAAATATTGAAAATGTGTGTCCAGGATATAATCAACTAGTTGTTTTATACAGGTCATCCAGATTACCTTAAGCTACAAATTTTACATAGTCTTTCAGACAACCCATAGATTATCTTTGACACATGTCTCAGTGTCTTTAAATGTGTTCTTAATCCTTAAGAACAATAGCTGTCCAATCTATGCTACACACTGGTGGCTGCATGGATAATGGAGACATGCTATATTTGTCATGGGCAGGGTGGGAATTAAGGCACTTTTTAAGAGATTTCATCTCTTAAAACATTTTTGCACTCCGGATTCATACTGGATAGAATGGGCTCCACATGTACTCCGACACTAGCATACAGAAGGAACAAAAATACTACTAAAAACTAATACAGGATTGAAGAAAATATCCACCAAACATGTTATTCTACTTACGGTTACCAAATAATTATACACTTTTCATACCATCAAGCACACAGACAGCAACCGAACACACCACACGAAACCACAAACAGCGGAAATACTAAAAAACAGACACCATCTCACCGACACGGTTTGACCGACACCATCTCGCCGACATGGACTACCGACGACAACTCGCCAAACTTCGCGCATGCACACTGAATATAATGGCCTCCGGCCGCTACAAATTCGGCCAGTGCGTCTCCAGAAACCTGCTTTAGAGCCACCCTATAGTGGGAAAAACTGACCGTTTTAAGAGTCGCTTCCGGAGTGCAGCGGAGGCCGCTGATCGGAATTTGCTGCGTTAGCATTTTCTGTTACGAAAACTGTCCTTTAACCAATCAATGCAAGGTATTTTTTAAATGATGTCATAACCATTAGCAACTTTGAACACGTGTTTTGAACACTTAACAGTGTCATGCCGCAAACACAAGACCTTGACTGATCCTTTGCGCACCGCTGTAGATTCCGACTGCGTGTGAGGTACTGTTGTGGGTTCGTATAGTGCAGGGAATTGGATGTCTATGTAGGTAGGTGTGCGCTCTGAGCTGAGGGTGAACCGTGAATTATTTGTGTTTTTCATTTTGCCTAGCATTATGCTGAGACCAACAGAGAAAGGAAGGCACATTGCTCCTGTGAGTTATGAGAGACAAAGCTGAGCTGATCACAACTCCCGGTCTTGTGGTGTCATCCATTGCTCACTTCTTTGTTTCTATGCTTTGATGTGACCAAAAATGATGTGTATTATGCTTATTACGTAGACACTGACTAGGTACATATGCTTTTCTTGTCGGTTGCTGGCAAATAGATTCCATGCATGAAAAATAATATGCATGAAAATGTACTCCGGGAGAAATCTGTTTGCACTCCGACTCCAAACCTGGAAAGCAAGTTTCCCACCCTGGTCATGGGTGTCACCACAAGTTTTGGGTGTGGGAATTAAGTTCTTTAAGCTGATGCTTTAAACTGCCATGGCCATACATGTACACCCAAACAATATTAATTTTTAAAAAATTCCTGCCTTTTATCAACATTCCCATGGATATCAGAATGAATATGAAAAATTAGGTTGTAGGGCATTCATCAGTTGGTCAATAGGCAGCTTTACAGCAGCCATTTCCTCTCCCATCTAGTTGTTTTTGATACCTCCAAGTTATTCCTGGCTTCAGCTAAAACATTCTTGACATGAACTAAAAAAGTATGTCAGAAAACATTGAATGATACCAAGAATTAGTTCATTCAATTTTCTGAGCTTTTTATTGAGAAAAAATTGGTGCTTGCAGTGGAAATAAAACAATTTTTTGTGTATTATTTTAGTATAATTCTCCTTATTCCATTTTGTATTCTGAAATTAATATCCCAATAGATGGAAAGTAACAATTTGGTTGGTGCATGATTGCCAAACTCAGTGATAAATTATTAGTGAAATATGGTGGAATTTTCCACTTTCTGAACACTGAATTAAGATCCTTCTCCAAGAAGTATCAACCTCTTGCTTGCTTATGAAGTCTTTGCATCTCCTTTCTATGCCAATGCTCTCAATAAGGAATGTTTATACACTAACATTTCACAATACAATTTCAGGTAAAGGGATTAACTATAATGTGATGTGGTGTATAGTATCAGTCTATAGCATGAACATTATTCTCCCTATGCCTGTTATAGCTCTTCCTAAATTATGAATCTCAAAGCAAATGATAAAGTTATGGTCATAAGTACCTACACCATTGGCTCAAATTTGAGGTCTGAAAGACATCAAAAGTGTTTTCATAACACTAATTCCATGTCAACTTTTGACATCCTACTGTGCTCATTTTGACTTATCACACCTAACAAAAAAAAACGTTATTTTAACCCTAGTTCTACTCATGGGGTGTGTTGTGGGTGTGAGCATGACAGGAGTATCAGGTATGTATTTATGAACTTCGCCAATTGGTCTCATGTAGACTATGCAATTCTGATTCAAATCCACAATTTAATGATCAACAGTCCAGCTCCATACTGACTGAACGATTGGTCCCAGGCTTGTTGGTGTTGAGAATATAATGTAAGGCAATTTTCCAACCCTTTAGATCTATTGCAATTTCTGATACACAAGTGATGCCACCAGCATCATGGAAAGCAGGAGATTAACAAAAACTCTGGTGTACTTTACAATGCTCAGGTATCTTTTACTCCTTTTAAATATGCTGTCTTGTAGCCTCAAACCTTGATGGTCATTTACATTGCTGGGAAGAGCAGTGAGAGTAGGGAATCATTAGGAGATACTTAAGCATATTTGTGTGCATGGTGACATCAATATTTTGATTGCTGCTGACCTGACAATGCTAAAAGTGCACAAGCCGGTGCCCCTGGACTCATCCCATGCCAGGCCAAAGACATTAACATGTTTGTGTTTGTATGATTTGCTTCATTGTTCATCCTTTCCCCTGTATTGTTGGAGACATCTTCAAATACTTACCCAAAGCTACCAGCTATGCTTACCAGGAGTATATAATGTGCTCTTGCTTTGGGCAATCATTGTGTAACAGGCCACTATGTTGTGTCTGACTGACCTGAATTCCCATTGGTGCCACACTGACAATCAAGACGTTCTCAGGGGTGCTTCCCTCTTGCATCTAGCACTGCTGCCACAATGCCCGTGCTGGACCAGACGGAGCTGGTGTTCACCGAGGAAGACCTGCCGTACGAGGAGGAGATTCTCCGCAACCCCTTCTCGGTCAAACACTGGCTACGCTACATCGAGCACAAACGCGATGCGCCGCGTGAACAGGTCAACATGCTGTACGAACGAGCACTTCGTGAGTTGCCCGGTAGCTACAAGTTGTGGCACAGCTACTTGCGACTGCGCAAGAAGCAGCTCAAGACCCGCTGCATCACCGATCCAGCCTACGATGACGTGAACAGTGCGTTCGAACGAGCTTTAGTCTTCATGCACAAGATGCCGCGCATCTGGCTGGACTTCTGCCAACTGCTTATCGACCAGCAGAAGATCACGCGCACGCGTCGTGTGTTTGATCGAGCTCTGCGAGCTTTGCCCATCACCCAGCACCACCGCCTCTGGCCCCTCTATATAACGTTCGTCAAAAAGCATGACGTTCCCGAGACGGCAGTGCGCGTGTTTCGCAGATACCTGAAGCTCTGTCCGGAGAAGGTGGAGGACTTCATAGAATACCTGCGCAGCATCGACCGGCTAGATGAGGCAGCTACGCGACTGGCCGCCGTCGTCAACGAGGATCACTTCGTCTCGCAGCACGGCAAGTCCAACCATCAGCTTTGGAACGAGCTGTGCGACCTCATCAGCAAGAATCCGCACAAGGTGAAGTCGCTGGACGTGAACGCCATCATCCGTGGCGGTCTGCGTCGCTACACCGACCAGCTTGGTCAGCTGTGGAACTCCCTGGCCGACTACTACATCCGCAGCGCACTGTTTGACCGTGCGCGTGACGTGTACGAGGAGGCCATCCAGACGGTCACCACCGTGCGCGACTTCACACAGGTGTTCGACGCGTACGCCCAGTTCGAAGAGCTGAGTCTCAACAAGCGAATGGAGCAGGTGGCGGCCGGCGCCGGGCCGTCCGAGCAGGACGACATCGAGCTGGAGCTGCGCCTGGCGCGCTTCGAGGAGCTCATCCAGCGGCGGCCTCTGCTGCTGAACTCGGTGCTTCTCCGCCAGAACCCGCACAACGTGCTCGAGTGGCACAAGCGGGTGGAGCTGTTCGCGGGAAAGCCGCGCGAGGTGATCAACACATACACGGAGGCTGTGCAGACCGTGGATCCCAAGCTCGCCACTGGCAAGCTCCACACGCTCTGGGTTGCCTTCGCCAAATTCTATGAGACAAATGAACAGCTGGACGACGCACGCGTGGTGCTGGACAAGGCATGTCAGGTGGGCTACACGAAGGTGGACGACCTAGCTACCGTGTGGTGCGAGTGGGCTGAGATGGAGATCCGCCACGAGGAGTACGACCGTGCACTGCAGCTGATGCAGCGAGCCGTGACGCCTCCGCCGCGGAAGGTTGCATATCACGACCAAGATGAAACGGTCCAGCTTCGCGTGCACAAATCACTCAAACTGTGGTCGATGTACGCCGATCTGGAAGAGAGCTTCGGGACGTTCAAGACATGCAAGGCGGTGTACGAGCGGATCATCGAGCTGAAGATCGCCACACCGCGCATCATCATCAACTACGGTCTATTCCTGGAAGAGAACAACTACTTCGAGGAAGCGTTCAAGGCGTACGAGAAAGGAATCGGCCTGTTCAAATGGCCGTACGTGTACGACATCTGGAACACGTATCTCACCAAGTTCGTTGAGCGATACGGCGGCACGAAGCTGGAGCGCTCGCGCGACTTGTTCGAGCAGTGCCTCGAGCACTGCCCGGAACAGTACGCCAAGGCTCTGTACATGCTGTACGCCAAGCTGGAGGAGGAGCACGGCCTGGCGCGGCACGCGATGGCCGTGTACGACCGCGCCACGCAAGCGGTGCCGCAGACCGACAAGAAGCAGATGTTCGACGTGTACACGCGCAAGGCGGCCGAAATCTACGGCGTGACGCGCACGCGCGAGATCTACGAGAAGGCGATCGAGCAGCTGCGCGACGACGAGGCGCGCGACACGTGCCTGCGCTTCGCCGAGCTGGAGCGCCGGCTGGGCGAGATCGACCGCGCGCGTGCCATCTACGCGCACTGCAGCCAGATGTGCGACCCGCGCACCACAGCCGACTTCTGGAGCACGTGGCGCGAGTTCGAGGTGCGACACGGCAACGAGGACACGATGCGTGAGATGTTGCGCATCAAGCGGTCTGTGCAGGCCACTTACAACACTCAGGTGAGTGGGGCATCCACGAGCAGGCTGCTATTGGGCCGGCCGTTATATAAGCGTTTCGTGTCTCTCATGAACATACTGGCTGATGCATTCAATCAATGTGTTTAAAACACCTTGGTGCCGATGCTTTTCTTTTCGATTTGCGACTGTCCGTTTCGGGATTTTATTGATGAAAGGGGAGGGGGCAGTGCTTGTTAATGCGTGATGCCTCGACATAACCACCAAAGTCTTGCCACGTGGTAGGCATTCACTCGACGATACTATTTCCACTCTCGGATCTTCATCGCAGGTGTTACCTTGCCGCATGCAGCTTTTGGCCGCTCAGGAGCCTAAAAGCCAGCTTGAGAAGACTAAAACACCACGTTGAGCTCAACGTGCACCAATGCACGTTGAGCTGAATAGTAATGGGCGCAAAATGACCAACGTAGTCGACCTGCCCTAAAACACAAATCCACCACTTCCATCACCACGTATCTGAGTAGCACTTCGTAACCTTCGTAATCTGAGTAGCCTTTGCTCCTTGGCTCTCGACATACACAGGCAGTGTCTAATTTTTTTACTTTTCGAGTTAGAATGATCTCAGTTGTCTTTTTAGCCCATTGCTTAATCATCTGTAGGCTTTCAGGTTGGATCCAAGGGGCGAATTATGGAGATTCTAGACTTAGTTCTTTTTATGTGATTAACCCGCAGCAAGATCTGATCAACACTCCTTGTTTACCTGGTATCATTTGTATGAATGCCACTAGGCACAAAGTTATGTGTAAAGTGAAAATTAACATTCCCGATGATGTCATGTTTTACGTCCGCAATCTGTCATAAAATTTCGCCAATAAAGTTTTATTTAAATAAGTATATATATATATATATATATATATATATATATATATATATATATAATGACGTATGGAACCTTCCTTCGTGTCTTCGTATGCTCGGATCGTTTTTGAATTACAAGTTGTATGTCTATGCAAAATATTAACAAATGTCAACATGTATTCCGACGCCTCAGCCCACATGGGCCAAGGCCACTTTCAGGGTTCGATAGTTATTCGATACATACAGCACCACAAATAATTCAACAGATTGAGAAATATCGATGGAAAAATATCGTTCTACTTGTTAAAGAACACTCCCACTTTTATTTTAATTTCAGAAAACAATGACCCCCCCCATATGGTGCATACCTGCACCACGGATTATAGTAAACGGATAGGAAACTCCCCGGAATCGGCGACCAAGGACGAGCTATTGCCACCTAGCGGTTGGAGGCCGAAGCTAATCCTGGATAGGACATTGTTTGATTCCAGCAGCACATTCACGCGTTGGAGAGTAAAGCGTGGTTTAGTTTCGGCCAATTTCCGCTTTTTTGGAGAAGCTGGGGAACCGTGATTCTGCTGCATGGAACTCTGTGGCGGTAAGGAATTAATGAAAAACATATATGCCTTCGTTTCTTTGTTTCAGGGAACATCTAAACGCATGGCGTGGTGTACTACGTTTATGGTGCGTTGTGTGTGTTCTTGGGAGCAACTTATGTGTTTTGGATCAAGTGAAGCATGTAATTCTCCATTGCATTGCCCAGTTATTTATTATAAATCACTAGAAAATCTTAATCAGTGGTACTTAGTCTGTTTGAGCTTTTGCTTGGCTTGAAGCATTGGTCAAAGGGGGCGCCGTAAATGTATCAAATTTTCACCTGCATATGCAGCTCTGAAACCAAGGGTTTTGGCTGGAGGATGTCCGATTTGAGGCTGTGGAGCAGTCCGAAGGAGGAATTGCCTGACATAAAATATTGCAATCTTTACCTAAGGTACATGGCGGAATATTTTGAAAGGTTGTAAGTGGAAGGATCGGTGCATCACCAGGCCTGGTGCCAAGGTCAAAGACTTGGTGCCAGTGGTGACAGGCCACCAGTGTGCACCAGTATAGGGCAGTTATAGTGCAGGTGCAGGTAAATAACATAGGTCCTGCTAGGAGTGAGGAGCTGCCACAGGACCACAGGGCCCTTCTGGCCAACCTGAAGCATAGCAATAGCAGAGTCATTGCGACTGCTATTCTGCCTAAGGCAGTCTCCCCTGAGTGGAGCTCTAGGGTACCGGCAGCCAATGCCAGGGTAGGCAGGCTCTGCCATGAGTTAGGTTTGACTTTTGTTGACAAGTGATGCAGGTTTTATGGCTCATGAAACCTATCAGAGGGATGGCCTGCACTTCTCCGAGAAGGAGGTCCATGTGTTAAGCAAAGTATATGAGCATGTCCTTCAGGGGAACTAGGCAATGTGGTGGGGAGGGATGAAGTGGCACTGCCATCTCAGGGATATGCCAATAGTGACAGCCTAGGCAATAGAACCTCACAGTCAGCAAATAGGGATAGCAGTAGTTCAAGGGGGCAGAGTGGTAGCTCATCCAAAGATGAAAGAGCTACTCAACATGAACAAGCTGAAGTTTGTGATGGAACATATGTTAATTGTATGATGCTTAATGCTCAGAGTATTTGATCCAAATTTGATGAGTTTAAGTGATATGTTGCTGAGGAGGACCCAGATTTTGTTTGCATTACTGAGGCATGGGTCAGTGAGAGGTATTTTGGGGATAGCTTGCAGGACTATGAGATCCAGGGATACAATATGTTTTTGTGCAATAGGGGTCCAGCAGTGAAAGGGGGTGGTGTAATGCTCTATGTGAATATCTTATTCAATTCTCAAAAAGTACCAGATCAGATTAAAAAATGTGTGTGGAGTCCATTTGGTTTGCCTGCTCAGGGTCCCCTCGTTTGTCAAAGAATATACCTCGGGGGGGGGGATGTGACTGCCAGGGCCAATCAGCCAATCGGTCTTTGGCCAATCAGCAACCTTTTTTTGTGGGGGGAAGGAATCGGAATGGAATTGGCCTGCCCCAGACGAGTCCCAGGCATATACGGTTGGAATGGGAGGGGGCAGGTGCTCTTCCTTGTTTTTCTGCCGGCTCTCATGACATTCCGCTTCCTTCAGTTAGTCGGCACAGGTTAGTTGGTCACGAGCTTCAATGTTCTATACGGCGGCCGAAGGGATGGCGGCTACTGGAGTATGCGTCCCCGGCTGGCGCCGAAGTCGCAGTTTTTTCAAACGACGCGTGGTAAAAGGCCGATTCAGCTATATTTCCCCATCCCGTCAAGCTTTTTCGATGGGGTGGCCTTCGCATCACCTGTCTAGGATTACTTCTCCGATCGTCCGATAGATGTCGCTAGTATCGGTCGGTGGTCGCAAACATCAAAGTGCCGCCCGAGAGTTTCCTATCCGTTTACTATAATCCGTGCCTGCACCATTAATCTCATACAGCGGGAGTGGTGTCAACTCCTTGTTTTGTATGTTGATAGGTGCGATTTGCCTATTGTACAGTGTTTCTAATGTTGCGAGTCCTCTGAGGCTGCGATCGTTGCATCGTGCGGGCATAGTGTTATTGGATGCCAGGATATCTCGTGTTGATTAGCAACGTGCTATAAGTGGTAACTTGATGTACCCTCATGGTCGAAGGTTATGTACGCCCGGAAATAACTAAAGTATGTGTTTCTGTTATTGTCGGTAGTTTCCGTGTTTGTCTTCTTTTACGTGATCCTTTGGGCATAAAGCCACTTAACTATACTGTTGCCATCATATGATGTAACAATCTGAAAATTGTATGCACTGAAAGCACTGCAAAAGTAGGAAGGAAACCGCGGCAATATTCTTAAGTTTGACGTCCTAACTTTGCATTGACAACCTTGACCTGTCCGAACATTTTCAGATATCAAAATAATGCTGGTAGGAAAAACCAGTTCAAGCTCGATATTTCAGTGGCAAACCTATCGGACTCAGATAAAGCAATAAATTGGGAAGCTTTCGCGGGGTTAATCCCATTTTACCCGAACCAAATCCTTCACCTAACATGATCTGCAGCTCAGATTTTCACACAATATGTCAAATTGAACTGAATGTGTGCCACACTTCAGCTTACCGCGCTTTTTCATTCACTGGCTTTTTCAGACAAACTGAGATTTGGAGAGGAACGGACGATCGGCTCCCAGCCAGGGCTAAATCCAGTTTGTTTGTTTATTGGGTGATTCACGACGCACTTTGTGCACATTCACGGCTAATGGCGCCGCCAATACTGTTTCACCGGTGGGCCGCGGGATTGGGAAATGTCCGGAGCAGTGCAAGCGTCGAACCCGGGTCCTTTGGTACCCAGAGCCCAACACCTTAACCACTCGGCCATCCCCGCCCTGGGCCAAATCCAGGAAACTGATTGAAGGACGTTGAGGAATTTACTGAAGGTCGAGCCAATTGAACGATTTCAAGGACTCACCTTGGCCCATTTCAGGGCTTTAAGGTGTTAGCCAGTGCAGATGGTATCCGAACAACCCGTGCACGTGTCGTACATTTGGTGTGCAAACATATGGACCATTTTACGTCTATATATCTTTCCACCTCCGTGCCACTTTTAAGCAGGATATTCTTGATGACGCATGTTGATCTTGCTCTGTGATTCGCTTTTATGTGAAAGATAGTTGAACAACTTCGTTAGTTCAAACATTACTGTGTACACCCTGTGCGAATCACTTCTTAAAACCATGCTGCCATATCACTACTACCGTGTTACTGCCATACTACTATCATACTACGATTCCACGCAGCCACCTGCTCTTATATGAAGTAAATGTATGTGATGTGCAAGTCGATTTATGTCAGTGTTTCATTTTGTCTCCTTCAGTCAACCACGTCCAATGAGACGTTTTTAGAGGCGTGCCTTGATAATTACTCCACCCCTACATGACCGATGTTCCGCGCTTGTACACCGATGCACTTGGTGTCGTGCTCACCCCGGCGGTGGTCTCATGCTCGCCGGCAGGTGAACATGATGTCGGCCGCCATGTTGGCGTCGGCGTCGTCCATGGCTGGCACCATCTCCGACCTGGCGCCCGGCCTCAACGACGGCATGCGCATGCTGGAGGCGCGCGCCGCCAACCGGGAGCAGACGGCCGGCCGGCCGGCCGACGCCGGCATCCTGTTCGTGCGCGGCACGGCCACCGACGACGACGCGGCCGTGGCCGAGAAGGGGCGCGTCCGCAACCCGGCCGAAATCCAGCTCGACGACGACGAGGACGGCGACGAGGAGGATGAGGAGGAGCAGGTGGAGGTGGCGCAGCAGGTGGTGCCTGCCCAGGTGTTCGGCAGTCTGGCGAAAAACGTTCCGGTGGAAGATGTGTGATGTTGATGGGGATGTACCACATTCGGCGGGCAAGTTTGGGTGCGGCGGTTTGGCTATGTGAGGACTTTGAATACATATGTTTGTGATGTAATTGGTCATGTGACTTTCAGCGTGGTTAGTCTTGTACGGGCGCATGCTGTCTTTGGCAGCTTGAGTGCTCTCCAAAATGCCATCGAGTCTAGGATGTTGGATGTGCCGGCCCAGAAATTCAACTCTTAACATGGGACCCTATGTGGTGTCCCCCAATCTATTTGGGCCCATCGATTGCCTTCATGCGTTATGCCGGGTGTCCTCCCAACAATGTTCAGATGCCTACACATGCTGCTAGGGAAAGGGTGCCCGCCTTTGACAAGGATTGATACATTTTTTCAGGTCCTGGGCAATATCTTCTTTTTTTGCACGAGTGCAATCAGGAACGCGTAATGGGGAAAGATCTCATAGTGAGCAAGTGGAGGTGATAACGCAAAATTGATGAGTGCCATTCAATAGCCATAGCACTTAGTGTTTTTTACCGACAATATTTTGTGGGCAGGTAACTGCAGATCTGTCTCGACATGTTTTTACGCCAATGAAGTGGTTATTCGACTAGTCTGGATGGACATATTCTTACGATGGGATTTCTACATTTCAGTTACTTGCTGCTAAGCTAAAGCAGGTCACATACAACATATCTAGTACTTTTGTGAAGCTGAAGTAGAGTCAGTATTTCGCTGCATTGACATATTGCGTACTTAGGGTGCGGCATGACAGAGTTGGACTACTCGGGTACGACAGAGCAGGATTAGACGGCTGGGGTACGTCGATCATGCATGGTCTGGATGATGGTGTCCGGTCGGTTGGCACATTTCGATATGGTGGTGTATGGTATCCACCCGTAGCCGGTCGGCGCGAGCGGTTGTCGACGCTGCGTGAACGAACAGTCGAGTGAGTGGTGACAATCCAAAGTTATTCCTCATCGGCGATGCATAGATGTAGGAACTGTAAGTGCCTGGGACACTTGCCTCTCCCCAGGTGACATGATTATTCGCATTTGTCGTATTTGTTTTTCGTATATATCTGCATAACCGATGCAGCATGCTTTAATCGGAAGTGAATCCAACTCCCCGGCGATGAAACCTGTAATGCATGCTCCTTAGCTATTGCAAATAATTTTCGAGCCTCGCAGTAAGTGCCTTCGAGGCATTTATTTGTATGCAACGGCGCGTTAGATACCCACCAAAACTTCTCGTGGTATTTTATCCCTACGTTGATCCTGAAATGTCTTCTGGACTTCTTATTGAACCTACAAAGAGGTATTTCGGGAAATAGTGTTAGAGACTCGTCATCGGCGCGACATATCCGACGGGAAGTAGTGTTACAGGCACCGTTGTCGGCGCCGTCTATGAGGATTTGGGGAATACTTGCTGGTGGGTGTAATCCAGTGTCACACGACTCGTCAGTGCATTTTTCGATGTCCAATTTGATCCTTTGCGTGGTGGTTTCTCGGCGCAGTGGAACAAAATCTTTTTTTTTCTTCAAAACTTACCCCTGTCGCACTGAAACAGTACGTCTGACGCATTGGATGGGTGGAAGCTATATAAAGCCAACGGTACGTCCGACGGCTTATATTCGTGGAAGTTAAATTAAGCGCTACGTAGATGAGTGGAAGTAAGTCAAGTCGACACTGGTGTCTATGCAATGCAATTATTCCAGTCATTCTCAGTGTCGCAATCGTTTTGTGTTTCGAGCAAGCACGATAATTGGGCGAGCACCACGTGTTCTTATTTTAGCACCTATTTCTGCACGTGGCGCGAGAAACTCCCAAAATCGTAACCCATTCAATGTCCGGGTGAATTGTTCTGCGCGTCGCCTACCAAATATGCACCTCACTGATCGGAAACTGCATGACATGTCTGACGCCCTGTACCCTTCCGGTAGTCTTCCACGTGAAAATGAGCCCACCAGTCGGAAAAATAGGCCCTTCCACCATGACCTCGACCATAAAAGTACGGATGAATAGCAAATTGAACATCGGGAAGTGAAGTGTGCTATCCTTTTTTGCACCGTGTAAGCGACGTTATTTTCTACTTGTGTGAATGAAACGCTCCCATTGTTACAGCTTATGGTTGTCGTTTTCCTCTCGATCTAGTAATGCATGCCCCCCCCCCCCCACACACACATAAATATATATATATATGTATAATTCCTGCTACAAAATATACATTAGTCTTTATCAGGGCCTGCCAAGCAGATGAAAATTAAGGAAAAATCCTGACATGTCGGCAGTTTTTCGGGAAGAGTATGTGACCAATTTCGATAACTACTCTTCATTGTCGGTTCAAAAGGTAATCATGCTCTTTATATAATGGTTTAATTTATGAAATCGTAATGCCTCGTCATTTCCCCAGACATTCATGCATAGGGAAACGTGCATTCAATAAGCGGTTAAGAGAAATCACACATTCGCATGGACACTAAGTAGCTTCTGGATGACGGCTAAGCGACATAGATATGTCAGAACAAAGGACACATTCTTATCTAGTGGGTAAGCATGACATACATGATTTTATATCCACGAGTGCGAAGATTGCCTCCGCCCCTCCCCTCCCCACGCACAAACCCAGCAGTTGACCAAAGAAGCCGTGATGCGGCCGGTTGTCCCATGACTGTCTGAGAATGTGACCCGAGCGCATGCCTGATACTGTAATTAGCTAATCGGCAACAGCCACCATATTCTATCTAATCGGCAAGAGCCACCATATTCTAGCTAATCGGCAACAACCACCATATTCTAACTAATCGGCAACAACCATATTCTAGCTAATCGGCAACAACCACCATATTCTAGCTAATTGGCAACAACCACCATATTCTAGCTAATCAGTAACAATCACCATCTTCTTTCCCTGGTAAAAGTCGCGGTACAAGGACCAGTGCTCATAATTCGTCACACAAATTATGTTCTCGCTTCAGCAGTTAGTACGTTATAAGGCAGTTTAGTCCTCAAGCGCAGTTGTAGTTAACTGTTTGCAGTGCAGTTGACTGTCCCGCTGTCCTTACGACATGTGGCACACTTTCTGGAACCGGCAGGGAGGAAAGAAGGAAGATGATTATGTATATATATATATATATATATATATATATATATATATATATATATATATATTGTATATATATAGGCAAGGTGGGTGTTAACATACATCAAAGGTGAGACATGTTAAACAGCGGCGCGCGCTTTCATGAGGATATTCGTAAAAGGGGAATATGAGTTATTTAATGAGAGGAAACATGAATGACACTTTCTCGTGTCCAAAAATTTTGAATAGAATTTGAGTGTTCAAGGGCTGGCGAAAAGGACTGTACCAAGGAAGTATTTTAGAATGCATTTGCAGCTTAGTACGGTACATTCATATTTGAGTGGCTGTGTGGACAAGCTGTGTCAGCACCTTTGTTGTGCACTCGACAATTTTTTTTTTTGTTTATTACGATACTGGATTAGTACGCACTAGGATAGGTTAGTAATCATTATGTGTTTGTGATGATGAGGCCATCGTAAATCCTCCGGAGCCGAATGTTCCCCACCCTGGTTGCCGAAAGCTGCGCTGCCTGGACGATGGGTCCACCATCGGAGGAGGTGCGTGACCACCAGTGAGGTGGGGGGGGCAGCATGTTGCCCTTGTACGCCTTGATCGGCACGCGAAGGTTGTTTAACGCACCGGGATGATCTGAGCAGAGGGTACCCGTGCAAACTAGGCCTTCCCAGTTGTCGTCAATTGCGCAATTTTACGCTCGCTGTGCAAGGTGAAGGATAATGGCGCTGCGTAGCAGGAGAGTAGCTCATTAAAAATAGCATCGTGTGAGTGCAGGCTGGGACATAAACCACAGGACTGTGCTGTACGTGTCTGAAGTGTCATCCAGGAACGCCTTCATCGCGCACCATCAGTCCAGCATTACTGAAGGCCATGGTGTTGCTAATCTACAGCCCTGTTTTGTACGCGACAATTGTTCCTTTCATTTGCCTGAGGAACTTCAGAATCATGTTGCAGTTTTGAAATTTTCCGAACATTATATTCAACTTTTGCCTAAACATTTATACAACTTTCAGCAAAATGGATATATTTATTTAATTGAAACCATATGCTATCAATAAGGCACTGCATCCATTCACATCAAACGCAGCTGTATATCCCCACATCTGTAATAATTACTCATGGTAGTTGAATATATGTATATGTATATATATATATATATATATATATATATATATATATATATATATATATATATATATATATATATGCACCGTTGGTTAAACACGACAGCTTGTTCTGCATTTATTAGCTTTTTATGTATGTTTTCGATATGTCGCACATTCGCTTTCACTTGAGATTCAGAGTGGTGGGCCCAAAGAACACTATAGGGACACACACAAGGCCTCTATCACACGCACTAATCTAGTATCTAATACAGAGATCCTTGTAAAATGTGCTGATCGAAGACGCTTGCCGGTATATGAGGCTGTTCTCATCAAGGATACCTTGCCGGTAATAAACATACAGTGCAAGATGACCTCTGCACTAGCTCTGTACGATTATGAGTGAAGTGTAACGCGTGCCTTTTTATGAGTACGTGCGTGTACTGTTGCCTGTAATCGGATTCCTGGACTTGACGATGAAAGTGCCCATATAAATGCTTGAATGATTTGTATCCCGTGAAATGTTTTTTTGCACTTACCCACTTGTTTTACTTGTCATAACTTTGACTCCATCTAGCCATGTCACCTATAATGTATCCATGATGATGATCTATGACGATCGAAACGTTGTATTTAAATATAGATGGAAACCATAACTCACACTTGTGATGATCTCATTCGGAGAAATAGTCCACCAGCTCGAATCTCAAGTGAAAGCGAATGTGCGACATATCGAAAACATACATAAAAAGCTAATAAATGCAGAACAAGCTGTCGTGTTTAAACAACGGTGCCTATATGAAAATCTGCTCCCAAGATACACACATATATATATATATATATATATATATATCGTGCACACTTACGCATCCTAATAGTACCGAAACATTGATGTGCCAATATTTCCACGAAGAGACCCAGGCGAGCCATCAAATGAGCCCAAACGTCATGTGCAATTTTCTGCATATTATAATTCCATGAGGCATATTGTACATGTATATTGGTGCGTGCGCAGATTAGGTACTCGTCGATATCCGCCGATTGCTATCATATCTAGCTTACGCACGACGATATGATATTTGATCTCATTTGATGTCCTCGCAGACCCGATTCTAGGACAAATGTACGTAAGGACAAATGTACGTATGGCAGATGTACGTAAGCAAATGTACGTAAGCGCAGATGTACGTATGACAATTGTACGTAAGCGCAGTTGCACATATGGCTAATGTACATAAGTGCAAATGTACGTATGCGCAAAAGTACGTAAGCGCAAATGTGTGTGTGCAAGAGTACGTCTGAGCAATTGTATGTAAGCGCAAATATCCATAAAAACAACAGTACGTAAACGTAAAAGAATGCAGGAGCAAATGTTCGTATGAGCCAATGCACGTACATTTAGGCATGCGTGCTTTTGCGTTCAAACACATTTGATTAGGTGCATACGCCATACGTACATTTGTTACTATGTGCATTTGCCACACGTAAATTTGCATTCAAGTAAATTTGGCATACGTACATCTGCACCTACGTGCAATTGCCATGCGTACATTTGTGCATACGTACTTTGCGATTACGTACATTTGCGAACGTGCCTTTGCCATACGTACATTTGCTTTACATGCATTTGTCCGGTTACCTGCGGACCCACAACACATGTTGCACCATGTGCGCGTGGGTGCAACAAAGGCCATGATGACGTGCAAACTGAGAACCTCCGCACAGAACCGTACAGCTGTGCTGAGCTCATCTTTAGTGCGGCTCTGGTCGTGTGAAATGTACATGAGACCTCTTGGAACATTTTGAATATCACAGGCACGGCATCTTCCCTTCGCTACGTGTACTAACGCCAAAGTGATACCAATCTCCACTTGTAGCTGGCTTTTGACGTTATTTCAACATGAACTGGAATCTGAAGCTCTGACGCAATATAATTTATGTGTGCATGTAAAAGCACTTGAAGTGTTGGCTCTAGCGGCGCTACTTCAGGCGCTTTAAAAAAATGTTGTGAATCTTTGCACCCACCCGGCTGATACATTAGAAGGAGGAGGGGGCTGTCTAATGGGCATTTTAACGGCAATGCAATGGTTGTCTGGATCCTGGTAGTGTGTGTCTAGCAAAAATAGTATCGCAGGCCGAACTCGCGACGCGGCTGTCGAGTGGACCCTAGCGTCGTTTGTCACCGTCTGAAATGCGGGCGGTTGTTGCCACCCCACTGGCGTTTCGACATACGGACTGCTAGCGACATGGAGCACTTAATCAACGTGTTGCACCTTGCGAGACTTAGCGACTGGTACTCAAGTTGTATACTTTGGGTTGCGACTTGGGGATGTAAACCAGCATGATACAATTTGCGAACTTCGCGACTGGTAATTTTTTTGGCTGCGACTTGGCTTCCCAGATCAGGTTCGATTTTTGCAAATGTCGACAAATTCTCCTTTATGTGTTACATGTGTAAAACAATAATCGGTATGCACGTCAAATGAAAAATCAAATTTTCTTTATATTTCTGGATGCTAAGAATGTCCGATATACATATATTACATGTTAACTAGTAGACCAAAGATCCGATCAGCTCGTAGTGTTCACCTCGTAGAAACTTCAGAGGTGCTACCATAAAATTACTATTTTCTGACACCTAGGGGTACAAACGACGTCCAAATTTAGCTTCAGCTTCAAAATTAGTCACAGAGTGACTCAAAAGCCGAACATTTTCAGATTTTCTAAGATCACCATTCACAATTTAAATTCAACATTTTCCCGATTTGTGGATATTTCGAACACGGCTGAAGAACAGCTTGCGTCGGCGACCTAATGCAATACCTCCAAGTTTTTTTTTGCTCGTGACGACCAAAATAGCGAGCATCATCGCGCTACTACTTGTTATGGCTGATGAAGTATCTGGCAATCTCGTGGTAAATTGTATGTGTCTTAGTATAACAGATTTTGGCAGATTGTACATGGTGCATTTAATTGGATATATAATCGATGTTAGGCAAGATGAACACAATATCCCTAGTCTTAGTGAGAGGATACGCTGAGAAGAGCCTCATGGCTACGTAGGACGGGGACAAGCGTTATTTTCACAAGAACCATCGTGTTGACTGGAACTGAGTTGCAACCACCGTCCGCGTGACCGTGGCGGTATCCAACGTATCGCCCGGCCACCGCAGTTCGCCGCCTGAACACACACCGCAAACACCGTGGCTCAGGTTCTGATCACGCTCGCACATCAGATGTCCAGCAGAGTCCCGCTATCGTGGCTCCGGAATACCGGCCACACAGCCTGGCTTCGGGGGCTGGGAGCGCCGTACACAGGCCACGGAAGGCCACCCGGAACACCCGCCACACAGCCTGGCTTCGGAGGCTGGGAGGGCCGTACACAAGCCACGGTAGGCCACCCGGAACACCCGCCACACAGCCTGGCTTCGGAGACTGGGAGGGCCGTACACAGGCCACGGAAGGCCACCCGGAGCCCCGGCCACACAGCCTGGCTTCGATGGCCGGTAGGTACGTAATCGTCTAGGAGGGCGCCATGGCGGAGATAGAAAGGCCAATAACACTTGCTATGGCCACCGGGACAGCTGTTGGGCCCATAAGGACGTCTAGGAGTCCGTACACAACCGTTTACGGGATCACATCGGTGGATGGAAAGACCAACACTACATACATGGCCATCACAGGCCCCTACGAACATAACCTGACCCTTAGACACATGTATGGGCCCTTACGAACATACACGGGTCATTAGAAACATCATCGGCACTTACGGACGTATATGGACCGTTACCAATATATGCAGGCCCTCGGGATCATATATGGGCCCTTACAAACATGTACGGGCCTTTACTAACACATACGTGTACCTTTTGTAAAAGTACGAACGTGTACCTTTACAAACGAGGGGACAAATGTCCCCTTGCAAGTGTGCACACTGAATTGACGTTTTTGTCCCAATGAAGTTTTGACATCCTGCATCTCATGCATGTTTGACGGGTATACATTCCTGGTTTTTAGCAGTGCCATTTTTACATTCAATTTGAGGAGGAACGACCCGGATCGTTGATTAAGAAGAAAAGCACTCGTCTCAAAAACGATGCTTTAGAAATATATTGTCTGAAATTCAGTGACTTAAGTTTTTGGGTGGTAGTACTGGCCCCTTCGCAAAATCCGCCATCTCTTTGGACAATACCTGGCTATGCTGGGCTATAATGCGTGGCCATTATGGCCATATGGCTTTTCTGCATGGCTATTGCATGGCTATTATAATATATGGCCCTGTATCTGGATGGAGGCCACGGCAGACGCCGGCCCCACAGCCGCGTCTCGATGGCAGGGAGAGGGGTGACGTACACCAACTGAATATGTATATCTTCGTCCGCCTTGTTTGGTCCGGGTGACTGGGTTGAGTACGGTCTGCTTGTCTCGCCACACGGCAGTGTCAGTACGACTGCGTCAGTACGACGGCGTCAGTACGACTGCGTCAGTACGACTGCGTCAGTTAGCATGTGATGCAGACCACTCCACTCCACCGTAACCACTGACTGGTCATGACGTCGGGCGGTGTGCCTTACAGCTGGCGACAAACGGGGACTCCGCTTAGTCATCGCGTCGGCGGGCCACTGGGCCTATTAATGGGGACGCTCAAACTGGTCTTGCCGCTCATTTTTACCCCCGGAACCAGAAAATAGCGGCTACGAACATAATATCGGAACTTTGTGAAACGAAGCGAACACTTCGAGTCCAAATTTTGTAGAACGGAGCAAATACTTCGACCACATATGGCCATTGACCTACGGGGCATAAAGCACTAAATATATATTATACTAAATATATAAAGCTCGTGCCGTTGTTGCTATGCGCAGATATCGAACACACCAGAAGATTCTCAATTTTTGCGAAGAAGACATCTTTAACCATGTCATGGTGGAGGGGGGAGGGCGAATTCCGCCCTTCCGTGCTTTTCGCCTGCTGTTCCCTTGTGCGTCGTTGTTCCTTTGTGATGGAGGTGTGAAATTCGGCTACGTTTCCTAACACTGATTCTTCTAATTCGTAGCAGAACGTTAATTTCGGAACTATGCCAGAGGCGACTCCAGGAGAAAATATTTAAAGGCAACTCAAACATATTTTTGCGAGAGCTTAGAAACAGTATGCGAACCTGGACATTTTAATTATTTTGTCGTTCAGCTGACTATAATTTGGAATTTAACTGCTCATGCCACTTGACGGAAATGCTTATTTTGAGGCCAATCATATCACGAGGATCTCAGCCAGCGGAGGGACCACTTGGTGACATGCGATCGGGTTTTTCAGAGCGGTAATATTTACGTTGCTCTCGGAAAGTTTCCAGTTTAGAACCTTACCATAATAAGGTCAAGTCAATCTCGGAGGTCAACCAGTAATGCTAGGTAAGAAAATTGACTGTTAATTGTGACATTTCATCACCTGCAGCGCTCTGCTTTGTGTTCCATGTCGCCTAGCACATTGCTGCTTGCAAGCGTTGGTCGAAGCACCCTACAGCCCCTGTTTGGAAACGCTAGGGCGTTCGCAACTCTCCAACCACCCTGCACCGATGAAGGTAGCAACAGTGATTCACGGGCGAGGGTTCAGTGATTGAGAGGGTGCACACCGATCTCCAAGGCCCAGAAGGTACAAACTATACGAAGACCCAGAAGTATGCCATGTGCCTATCAAATCAGTATGTTTTACATATCGTTCGAAAGTAATATAGCACTGACGTGCGTCGTGCCAGGTTGGCCAGCCACTAATCGCCGCGACCAGAGGCGAAGCCAAGGGGGAGGCCTCCCCTTAACAATAAGACTACACTAGATCGAACAACACATCTCGAGTTTTCACCATCAAAGTCTTAATTTTCTGCGCACTAAACGCTCCGAAAGCTTTCTCTGTTTCATTGCATTTTTTACTCGGCTGCTCCACCTTAGGAGAATTCTGGCTGCGCCATTCGCCGCGGAGCTGACAGACCCCGCAGAGGTGCGGCCGGCAGCCGCGGAGCTGACAGACCCCGCAGAGGTGCGGCCGGCAGTCGCGGAGCTGACAGACCCAGTAGAGGTGCGGCCGGCAGCTGGGGAGCTGACAGACCCCGCAGAAGTACGGCCGGCAGTCGCCGCCAGGTGCTGCAGTTGCCGTGTGATCTGTGGCGGCCGGCCTTGGTCGGCGAACCTGCTCTGTGCCGGCCCGTGTAGCCACCTGCAAAGCACCGCATCATCTCCTGGTGGCCTTGTGCCGTCCAGCTCGCGAGACGGGCCTCGCAGGGGCGCCGAGCGGGCACCAAGTGCGTGGTGAGTCCCCGACCACCGGACCGTGTGCGGCCAGTGGCGCGTCAAAGGATTCGTTGGTCCCAAAAGACCAGTGTCGGTGCTGTGTCCGCCCCCTGTGCTGTTGGTTACTTCTGCGGTGGCATCACTAAGCGCGTCACGCGCTTCCGAGTGTGAGATGGCAACACTTTGTCAACACCAGAACGATGGTGTAAACACGACAAGGTGAAAGGGACATTTTTTCATGGAGGCCGCAATCTTACAAGTTTTGGGTGCGCGGGTGAACGTACGACCAATGCTTTATCAGCATATGACACTGCATTTTCCACCGATTTCGTTTAATCGAACTCCAGGGTTCATCAAGCCAAGTGATGTTCTTCAGCAGCACTGAATCGATACTTTCGCCATTCATCAGCACAACAGAATACCATTGATCCATTGGTGTTCATGATATTGGCACCGTATTCACATTCAGCCTTTTATATTTCGCGTGCTCTTCGAATGTACTCAAATTTACAGAGCGTTGTCTTCGTTGCTTGTGAAGGTCTGCTAAATTCCAGGCAATTTGGCCTTCAGAGGCAGAAAAGATAATTGTGGTCGAGTACTGGATGTTGCATTGCTGCAAGGACATTTCACTTAGCGGAATGGTTCCAACGCCAAATCGTTCGCCGTTTATCAAGAATACAGCACATCGAATTACCTGACCTTCAATGTTACCGTTTGACCTCAGGTGACCAAAGTCAGATTTTCTCACGCACAATATCAATTTACTGGGTATAGAGAATAGAATGATGGTGGCACCTTCAATGTTGCCGTTTGACCTCAGGTGACCAAAGTCAGATTTCTCACGCACCATATCAATTTACGGTGTAGAGAATATAATTATGGTGATTTTTACCAGTTATGGCAGCTCGTAGATAGAGCATATCGAACAAAATGAAGGTCGCTGTTTCATCTCCGATCGCAAAATATACGCAAGGGAAATGCATGACTCAGTTTTCTTTGGTATTTTATAATTATCACGGAAATTTACATGGCACAATATAATAGCATCAAAACATTGGCTATGGTCCAAAGATCCAGTACATTGAAGCATGTGACGTACAATTTGACCGTTTGACGTAAGATCACAAATGCTGTTTTAACTGTTACATCTCTATTTACCAATAACGCTCTCCAGCATAAACTTACAGGATGGATCTTAGTTTCGCTTAATCTCCCATCGGGCAAAGAAGCAGCACGTCCGAGCATATGATCTTCAAGATTAACGTTTAGCTTTAGATCACGAGGATGAAATGTGCATACAAGGGGCCAATTTGTGGACCATCTGATTAATAGACGAACCAATCAGTGAAATATATCCTGGGCAAGTGCGGTCACCACCAAGCAAACTTCGGGCGGGTGCGGTCACCACCAAGCAAACTTCGGACGGGTGCGGTCACCACCAAACAAGACCTCGGCCGGTGCGATCACCACCAAGGAAGTCCTGAGTGGGTGCGGTCACCACCAAACAAGACCTGGGCCGGTGCGATCACCACCAAGGAAGTCCTGAGTGGGTGCGATCACCACCAAACAAGTCCAGATGGGTACGATATCAATTTAATATCAATAATTTGCGATATCATCAAACAAGTCTGAGTGGGTACGATCACCACCAAACAAGTCTGGGTTGGTGCGATCACCACCAAACAAGTTTGGGTTGGTGCGATCACCACCAAGTCCAGCTGAGTTTGGACGTGTTGTCCCCATCATCTCTAGTGGCGACGACGCTCCTAGGGGGTTGACTATGTGCTATGCGTGATCGAACGTGCATGCTCGCGGGGAATCTATGCATATTTATGGCCATTCTATATCCATGGTAGGATTATGTCAGACATTGACCACTTCTTAAGCACCAACACCAAGTCCATCACACCTTCATGCAAAGAGGTTGGTTTTCTAAAGGAAACGCATCATTTTGTAGCCTGCTCACTTTGTCAATGGGTTCCTGTTCAATCTTAGCTAAGTAACCTTTGCATTTGCTGATATGGAACAATGACAAAATGCATCATGTTGGGGAAGATGAGCACATCAAGGGAGACGCGGTCCACAGGTTGAGGGGCACTGTGCATGCCTTCGAGAGCCATGGACATGCGCGATAACTGAATTGCCATGTAGTTTGTAACATGCAAAATCATATTTGCGTACAGTATTTTCTCAAATAAAGACTATTTTTTCGATATAACGTTCATATCTTCTCAACCTAAGTAAGAACTTAAATATGGAAAGTACCACATTGGTGGTCAGAATTTTAGGAGTGGCACATGTTTACATCGCTGGTGTAGACACCTTCGTAGGTTAACGTTAAATCCAAATGCAAGTGTTATTTTATTCCTGAAGAAATATTGTTGCCTTGAAGAGTGAGTTGGACCATCCGGCCCTATGTCGCCTCGTCAGCGTTATCAGATGAAAGATGGTATTTATTATTTGATGACAATATTAAGCTTCCACATTCATTATTTCAGACGAATCACAATGGCATGTATTAAACAAAACTTATTCACAAATGTTGATACTTAAAAACTTTGTGTGCAGTAGCATCCAGAAAATGCACAAAAGCATTGTTAGATTGACACTCATTTCAAAGCCACTATTTGTTATATTCCAACACTGGAAAAAAGCGTTTACGAAATGGCATACGCCCATTGAAAAATATTCCGAACACAGCTCATAACAATATTGACGAAAATATTAACGAAGTGTTGTCAATGCACTGTGACAACAATAGAGGTTATGTTACTCTGTCCGTGTCCGTGAGGGTGTGTTATGTTCTGAAGTGTGTCGTTGTGCTCGGTGTGACACGTGTGAGTGAGCGTGATGACTGTGTCCGGGTGTGTTGTGTGCTGTTGTAAAGTTTGCCGTTGTGTTCGGTGGGATACATGTGAGTGAGCGTGATGACTGTGTCCGGGTGTGTTGTGTGCTGTTGTAAAGTTTGCCGTTGTGTTCGGTGGGATACATGTGAGTTGCTCATTCCTCAGAACTCCATTTTGAGAAAGACACTACCTTCTTTGTTTATCCTTGAATTTCTCAGTGGGTTCACACCAGGTGCTTTCTTCCATGACAATATGGATATTGTGAACGATCGGCTTTTCAGTGAGTTCATTCTGCCAGGATTCTTATCCTGCTGAGCTATTTAGCGGGTTTTGCAAGACATGCAGCCGGAAGCTTCAGTCTGCTATCGGTACTGATCTCGTGTGCGCGTGCGGGGAAGAGGCGGGTAACCACCACGGCCAGGGATTTCCTCTCGGACGCGCTCCTGGCGGCGCCGGTGGCTGGATTGTCCGCGACGCAGGCCGACTATAACTGGTTCGGGCACACACCACCAGCCACCAGTTCGCCGTCGCCCCAGCCGGTGTTGCCCGCTGCTCTCCGTCTCCGTCCCCCGCCGCCGTCATGCACGTAAGCCAGCCGGCGTGCACAGCCAGTCACCCCAGTGCTCTTGCTCAGTTAACTCAGGTGAAGATGGTAGCTGTATTGTATTGTATTGACATGCATAGGGTGATCCACTATTGCAGTGGCTATTATGGCCGGAGTCATCGGTGAAGGAGTAAGAACACAAACATAAAACTTACAATCAAAAACATGCATGCAAGCAGTCAAATACGCACATACGTCAGCCTCATAATATTGCAAACATACATACATACAGAACAGAACAGTGTTACCATTTGTGGCAGGAGCTATTCTGTCATTTCTATGGAAAAGTTAAATACTGTGATTGTGATTGTGCGATGATGTTCTGCCTCGAAGTTGTGTCAGCTGGTGTACATCTGGCTGTACCGAAAAAGGTCCCAGTGACAGTTAGGGTGACCCCGGAGGTCAATGAAAGCTTCAAAGGCGGAGTTCTGCGCCTGGTGTCTTCTCGGTGCTGGAGCTAATTTGGGGGGGGGGAAGGGCACTGAAGATGTCTTATAGAACCTCCTAGTTGGACGAAGGAGCCTATGACGACCTGCATATGGTCACATAGAATGAGGAAAACACTTTGGCTTCAGAAATTTGGCTTTGTGGAGTTGTTGGGAGCAGGAGACGATGACCAGGAGACCCAGAAGTCGTTGTAGACTCAGCCTCTGTGGGTGAAAACTGATTCAGGTAATGATGAGACTCCAAGCGAAAAAAATAAAGAATGCCGGAGGATCGTGGGCAGGAAGAATTAAATATTTAATGGGAACTCGACAATGTCGTCCAAAATAGTTGACTTTGTGGAGTGCTTAAGTAGTTCTGGCATTCTCTATCCATCTCTTCTATCTCTCTCCTCCTCTCTCTCTCTTTCTCTCCTCACTTCTCCTCTTCACTTTTCTTTTCTCCTCCATCCTCTACCCTCTCTCCTCTCTCCTCTCTCTCCTCTTTCATCCTTTCTCTCTTCTCTCTCCATTACACACACAAATGCCTACGCAAGGACTCGTAAACTCATACACAACCAGGGGCGTAGCCAGGATTTTCTTAGTGGTGGCCAGACCAGAAGAAAATGTTATCTAGCCGACTACCGAGATTGCTTTCGGCACGCTTCGAATACCGAAGATTTATGGTTTGGCAAATTGGTGTGAATCCCTTCATTTGTGTTTGATCTAGTGCATTTTGGAGGAGCTAATGCGGGTGAGGTGGAATGGAGCACACCACTACTTTGCTGCTCCTCTGTACAGAACACACATACATAGACACACACACACACACACACACACACACACACACACACACACACACACACACACACACACACACACACACACACACACACACACACACACACACACACACACACACACACACACACCACAACTTCCGACAGTATTTTCCAATCATCGAGGAAAGGTCAGCGTATGACATTGATAAATTAAGGTTTTTCACAAAACTTCAAACACAGGACACGAGCAGTGAGGAATGCGGCACTCCAATGGAGGAAAACATAACAGAGAATGTAAAACATCGCACTTAAACCTCCACTTGAATCCCAGAAATATTATTATCATTCTTAACACGCGCCCTGCAGAGCCTCGGAAAATTACACGCACTGGAGGGGGGACGGATTCCGCCCCCTAAGATCTCGGCTCCTACTGATGCTAGAGCAACGAAATTCGCAGGGTTTATGGGCACGATACTGACCTCTACTGTGTGCAAATTCATGACCTTAGGTCAATATCTTCAAGGTCAAATGAGGTCAAAATATCACAAAAAATCCGGTTTTGCGTGAATTGGCTTGTCAATGTTATGGATCACTGTGATTGTGTTTAAGTGCTCCAAAATTGGCATTAGTGATATTTTCGACATTACTAATGATGCAATGCAGATGCCACACCCGCCATTTGACCTCAGGTCACCTATGTAGGAGCACTTTAGCAGGTCATTACCTGCTCCAGTTACCGGAACAGGGCTGCCCACCCGACTGCTCCGTTGGCCGGTTCGGCACAATCGGCTTCGCAAAGAAAGGGGTGAAATACATGAATAAAGTATGGAAACGCTTAGGCACACAATGACAGAGAATATATTTCGGGATGTGTAGGGAGTAGCATGTAACGTGATACCAATCACTTGACAGTCATTTGCATTCTTGACAACATTCCAGTTGACCAACTTTGGTTCTATTAGCCTGTCATGAACTTGACATGACTTGACCTCGGCGACCTAACATGCCTTTTAAATTAGGTAGCATAACAAAATGTATCAAAAATGTCGCTAGTGTCGTCAAGAACAGTTCCCTTTTGTCAATATACGGGAAGCGCATCAGCAACGATTTTTGCGGTCTGGCGCTGCGAATTGTTTTTACTTTAACGGCCCCTAACTTGAAAAGTTCTCGGCCGATTTTCATTGTTCTTACGTTAAGCAATGCACCGGTCATTTCCAAGTAGGTACGCAAAACATGGCGTATATTGGCCGGTACAATATGGAGTTATGTGCAAGATATAGGAGGGGTGAGCGGAGTTCGCCATCTCCCTCCAGGGCGTGTGATAACCTGTCATGAACTAGACCTGACTTGACCTCGGTGACCTGATATGACTTCGAAACAGCATAGCATAATAATGTATACCAAACAAGTCGCTAGTTTTGCAAAGAACACTTCCTTTTTGCCAATGTACGGGAAGCGCATCAGCGCCAATATTTGTGATCTGGCGCTGCGAAATGTTTTTGACTTGAGCAACCCCTAACTCGAACATTTTCGGTCCATTTTCATTTTCACACACACACACACACATATATATATATATATATATATATATATATATACATCTACACATATATATTAATGCATGCGTGTATGTCTGAATGTGTATATCTGCGAGTGATGCCGCCTCAGAAGGCTCAGGCTCATCCACATATCATTTTGTAGCCGAAGGGCCACTCCGAGTAGAAAAGGCGCCTCTCCAGGGGTATTCAATACACCATCAATTATGAAGGCTGTCAGCGGTGCCTCTTGGAGGGGGCTGGGCATGGCGCGCCTTCAGAATTACACCATTACATTTGACCAAATCCTAGATCCGTCAGAGGCAATACGGTAAATACCCGGCTGCATGTCATGGTACTGGATCGTGCAAGATCTTACCAAATGTCCGGTGCTGATCTGCGCAACATTTCCGCAAATATTTTTTTTTTCCAGTGGAGGACATGCCGTCACAACCGGAAAGCCGGGATTCCAGAAAATTATAATGCTAAGGTGATGTAGGAAGATATATTTCCAACATTATTTCATGAGCTATTGAAGGCCACCGCGGTCTTAGCATTCCATATTCTGAAGTCCCGGCTTTGCGATTGTGCCTGTCGTGCAATGGAAACTTGCGATAGCATTCCGGCAGATCAGTCATAGTGCAGTTGAGAGAACTTTACGCAAAATAGTACAATGATAGCATGCCGTCAAATACCTGCACAATTGTCACTGACACCCCCTTGATGTTACTGACGATGTTACTGGTCAACTAGAGGACACTAGTTTGGATATTTCTAACACATTTCGATGTCACAGGTCAGGTAGAGGAATGTCGTTTTGATACTTCTGAAACATACGCTTAGCTCTGGAAATGTTCCCGAAGCGATTCCTGTGCATATATGCACATGTAAAATAGCCAATGGCTGTCATTTGAGCGTGTTACGGGTCAACTGAGAACGGGTCAACTGAGATCAGATGAGGTCACTGCACACATTTATATAAACCAGCCGCACACGAGGCATATTTGTGAACCAAATTGCGCACTAGGAGAGATATATCGATATCGTATAGGATACGTATAACCAAAAAGAGTTTTTAGACTGAGGACTGAGTTTGAAGACTGAGAGGGTCGATGCACCCTGAGCTGCTTTCCGCGACCACGGAAAAACGGCGCATGTCAGCGAGTCATCGCTTGGCATTGTAGCTGACGGGTGTCCTTCGCTGACCGTATCGCATAGCAAATTGCAAGAATGGATTTCTGGTAACTGATATTTGTCATACCAAGAGGAAAAACATCACCGTATTTATTGTCGAGATCGCGAGTTGTCGGCAGTTAATCTCATTTAATTCACAAGGTCAGTTTTGAGGTGTAATAGTGTTATGGACAACTTTGCAAATAAGATTGAATATGCTATGGACCTTTTTCAAGGTCGCTCCGGGTCATTGATCCAACTTGGCCTCAGTTGACCTTTTTGGGCTCGAGCCTTAATCTTAAGTCACTCTTGGGCTATTTTGGGCACTAAGCGAAATTTTAGCGTCACTTTTTACACCTAGCTATAATAAAGTAGTAGCCTTCAGATATTACTAAGAAAGTTCCCAAAAACTGAGGCCACCACTTCCATTTCATGATCTCATCTCGCTTCCTTTACTTATGCGTGGAAGCATAAAATATATTGCACGGATAATTATGGAATGCGAAAACCCTAGACTTCGCAAAAATATTTGCCATTAATTTGACCGGTTAGGTCACCGGTGTAAAAAGTTAAAATATTTAACGTCAATTGCGACTTTGAGTCACGTGGAAGCACCTTGATGTTTGTTTCATGTCGGATTTTTTGTTTCAAAGCGCTTGAGCGTGGTCGCAACAATCCCTCCCCTGCATTGTGGAGGGATGGGTTATTAAGTTTTGCCCCCTGGCGAAGGTTAAGCCTTTTTCACACACCACCATCTTACAGCTTCCAATGGCGGAGGTGAGCGTGGTTATTTTTCCACCGTTGTTCTGTTCATAATTGTGCCAAAGATGCGAAACGAACACCCAGGTATTGATTACAGTGTCCATGTCGGACTTTCAAAACTCAAAGATATAAATTGTCAGTACAATTTTGAAACTTTTGACAGTAGGACTTGACCAAAGTCACCCAATGGCCTCCGAGATGTTGCTTGGCTGCATTATGGGTCATTTATAAATATTCTGTTGAAAAATCAGCAATGTGCCATCGTGAGACCACCCAACCTTTGCGGAACACCAGAAAAATAAGCATGCAAAGCATAAACACAATTGGCCTAACAGCTAACAGGATGTCCAGTCCAGGTCTTGGGCGAGTCTGATTATTGCAAAAGTTATGGTCCATGACCTACAAATCTAGGTTGTCTTCAATAGCGTGAATTTATTTACTTTAACTTTTCGTTAATCTGACCCATTAGTGGCGAATTATGTGGGCACAAATCTTACTTTGTAGCATGTCGAGATATCATAGACGACTTCCAACTCATTTTTGTCTGATCCGTATCCCAGTTCTTAATTGGAAAGTATCAAAAGGTTGAGCTTGATATTGGTGACGGTCCTGGCATTCTTCAAGAAACACGACACGAGTCTGTCAAAGCAGGACTCCAATGACTCACGGGTCAGCGCTTTATGAGGGGTGCCCGGTGGAACAAAAATCGCTGAGCGTGAGGAGGGGTGCACTCGAGCGTACTGGAGAGAGCGCCTTTTCACCTCGAGGCGCATTTTCACTGAAAGGCACCTCTTTCCCCTTTGCCTGCATGATTCAAGAAGGGAGGGAGGGGAGGCTACGTTTGTCCCTTCCTGAGGGAGCGCCTTTCCCGGCCGGAGAGGTGCCGCCTTTCCATGGCAGGGGAGGGGGTGCACAGTTCCCTGGTGCCCCCTCTATCCGCCCCTGTTGGGGCGGTAGTGTGGAACTGGGTAAGCGCGACATCGGTCTTGGCTGCGGTGTGTCTGTTGTCCGTGCACCTCTTGTAATCAGAAAACTGAGCGCCCACTAAGCCATGGTCGCAGCCCTGGTTACTAAGCCCTGGTTGCGCGAGTGGTGGCATCTCAGCGGTCGGGCCTGGCCAACCCACCTGGACTATGCAGCCTTCGAGTGAATTAGGCTCAGTGCTGCATGCTCGGCCTGTGGACGGCTGCTGCAGCTCAGCCAGTCGTGCGAGCTCAAGCTTAGTGTAGTCTGACTCACTGACGGTCCCTGTATGGACCGATTCCCACCATACATGTTGGAAACTGAACCTTGCACGCGGGACTATTACACTAGTTCGGGGCAGGCCTCCCGATAGCTCAATGTCCCACCATGTTGAGGAAATAGGTACAGTGATCAAAGTGTGAGCTGAAGGGGGTGGGGGTGGGGGTCTTTCGATTGAGTGGCGGAGGTCTTGTAATAACCTACATTTGGTTGCTGTTGAACTCTAGTTAGATTTCCTCAGACTAGCACCGAACAAGCAACACCCTCACTACCACTGCCACCAGCACCACCACTACCGCTGCCACTGCCACCAACACCACCACTACTACTGCCACCAACACCACTAGCGCCACTGCCACAAACGCTACCACTACCACTTCCACTGCCACTACCACTGCCACCAACACCGCCACTACCACTGCCACTACCACTGCCACCAACATCACCACTACCACTGCCACTGCCACCAGCACCGCCACTACCACTGCCACCAACACCGCCACTACCACTGCCACTACCACTGCCACCAACATCACCACTACCACTGCCACTGCCACCAACACCGCCACTACCACTGCCACTGCCACCAGCACCGTAACTACCACTGCCACCGCCACTACCACTGCCACTACCACTGCCACCAACATCACCACTACCACTGCCACTGCCACCAACACCGCCACTACCACTGCCACTGCCACCAGCACCGTAACTACCACTGCCACCGTCACTACCACTGCCACTACCACTGCCACCAACACCGCCACTACCACTGCCACTGCCACCAGCACCGTAACTACCACTGCCACCGTCACTACCACTGCCACTACCACTGCCACCAACACCACCACCGCCACTGTCACTACCACCAACACCGCCACTACCACTGCCACTGTCACCAACACTGCCACCAACACCACTAGCGCCACTGCCACCAACACTACCACTGCCACTACCACTGCCACCAACACCGCCACTGCCGCTGTCACTGACACCAACACCACTGGAGCCACCACTGACTGAAGTCAGCGCCACGAAACCATGCGAACATTTGCTCCCAAAAATTGGCGAATGGGCGAATGGAATCTGAGGACAGGTTTCAAGTAGCGTTTATATCGAAGTGGACTAAGAAACGAATTGTTCCCACACAATCTCGGGTGGTGGGGGACTGGGGAGCAAAACCGCATCTAAAAAATATTACGGAGGGCATATCCCTTAGAAGAAATACCGATGCGCGAGCATCATGTGCTGGAACCACAGGAGTAGTACCTGAAAAACTGCGGCTGCATTTGCCGCTTAACGCATCTTTAATCTCACAGAAGGCACGCACGAATGGTGTTTGAGCAGGCTAAGCTGATTGCTAGTCAAGGAACTGCCCCGTTTTAGATGCATTAAGGTGCTGGGTAAGACATGTATTGAAGGGAAACCCAGTTTCTTGACATCTCGTGGGCTGAAGTAGCCGATACAAATGTCGTATTATCATCCGTTTAGAACACGTGTTGCTGAATAAAAACCTTCAATTTGATAAAACTCACGCTTTTAGCAAAACTATCCATCGATCCTGGAGTTATCAGTATTAGACATGAACAGTCAACAGAGCAATGGATATTGTCCAGTCGCTTCTGTGCGGACAGAGGCCAGCACAGCTGACCTGTTGACCTGCTGTTCCCGTTTACCTTGCGGCACCTGCGCCATTGTCGATGATCACAAGCAATTGATCCTAAGCAGGGCCAATGATCAATGCTTGTCATTCCAGGTATCGGTACTGGTTCTCCTATGCAGCAGTATATCGCTCGCAATTTTCGTTCCGCCAGAGAAGAAAGTAGTCTGCTACCACACAAGCTGGTCACGATATCGAGAAAGTCTGGCTAGCTTCACACCGCAGAACATCAACCCGTACCTATGCACCCATATCCACTACGCGCTGGCCAACTCCAACGAAGACCAGCAGTTGGGGCCAGCCGACCCGTTCTCCGATATCATCAAGAAGGGCTATGCCGAGTTTACTGCCCTCAAAGAGGCGAACCCGGCGCTGAAGACGGTGCTGATGCTGGGCGGTGCCGACACCACGCAGCAGGAGTATTTCCAGCTGATGACCAGCAACCAGACCAACCTCAACCGGTTCGTGGCGGAGGCCATCAAGTACCTGAAGAAGCACAACTTTGACGGCATCGACATCGACTGGCAGCAGCCGCTGGCCGACGGCCACCACGCCGACCTGATCGAGGCGCTGATGGCCGGCTTCCAGGCGGAGGCCGACCGGACCGGCGGCGAACGTCTCAGCGTGAGCACCACCCTGCCGACCAACTTCACTCTGCTCAGGGACAGCTTCGACCTGGCGCGTCTGTCGACGGTCGTCGACTACATGAGCCTGCTCGCTTACAGGTTCCACGCGTCGGACGCGGCCGTCACCGGCCACCACGCGCCGCTGCACGCCACCGACATGCAGACGACTGACTACGCCGACTTCGCCGTCGCCGCGTGCGAGGGGCTGGGCGCCGACCTCAGCCGGCTGCTGCTCGGCGTGCCCACCTTCGGGCTCACGTTCACGCTGGAGGACGCGGCCGCGGACGGCTACGGCGCGCCGGCGCTGTCCGCCGGCCGCAAGGGCAAGTACACGAAGGCGGCTGGCAGCCTCTCCTTCTACGAGATCTGCGAGCACCTCAGCCTGGACGGCTGGACGGCGTTCCGGCCGAAGAGCGACACCCTCGGCCCGTACGCGGTAAGTGGCGATGGCCAGTGGGTGGCGTACGACGACGAGTGCATGATGCGCGTCAAGGGCCGCTACGCGCGCGACCGGGGGCTGGGCGGCGTGGCCGTGTGGGCTCTGGCACAGGACGACTTCCGCGGTCTCTGCACCGGCCGGCCGTACCCGCTGATCGAAGCCGTCAAGGCGGCCATGCTGCCGGAGACGCAGGCGGCGACTACCACCCAGGCGCCGCCGACCACGCCCGCCTACGACAACACGCCAGCGTTCACGTGTCCGGGCAACGGCCGCTTCCCCAAGGCGGACGACTGCACCAAGTTCTTCATCTGTGTGGATCGCTCCTCGCAGGCGATGTCGTGCCCGGACGGCGAGCGGTACGACGTCGACAGGCAGGCGTGCTCCGCGGACGTGGACTGCGTCGAGCGCCCGCTCGTCGGCGTCACCGGCTTTCCTCCGACGCCGCCGCCCGTGGGGCCGCAGCTGCCTCCGCCAGCAACGCCGGCACCGCCAGCAGCAACGGCAGCACCGCCCCCGACGGCCACGCCAGCAACGCCAGCACCGCCCCCGACGGCCACGCCAGCACCGCCGACGCCAGTGGCGGTGCCGACCGCGTCGGCCACCTTCGACGAGCTGCAGCAGATCCTGGAGCTCATACGCCGAGTGGGAGGTCTCGACGTGGTGCGGCGGCGACTGGAGGGCGAGTCTGCGACGTCGGCCTTCCAGCCGGACGCTGACGTGATCCTGTCGGGCAACTCGCGACTCAGGGTGACCGTCACGGTGGACCTGCAGCCGCTCTGATCGTGTCGGCCGCTGACGTGACCATCAGGCAGCTCGCGGCTCAGGGTGACCGTCACGGTGGACCTGCAGCCGCTCTGATCGTGTCGGCCGCTGACGTGACCATCAGGCAGCTCGCGGCTCAGGGTGACCGTCACGGTAGACCTGCAGCCGCTCTGATCGTGTCGGCCGCTGACGTGACCATCAGGCAGCTCGCGGCTCAGGGTGACCGTCACGGTAGACCTGCAGCCGCTCTGATCGTGTCGGCCGCTGACGTGATCCTGTCGGGCAG